>JAOVYX010000411.1:0-13676 GCA_035668315.1 Drosera spatulata
GCTACTAGGGAGAGAGCACAAAAGAATCACCGTCGCTTCTTCATCATCGACGGTAACTCCAACATTTCGAAGACCCATCAGAATATTTTGAAAATCAGACAAATGTTTTTCAAGAGATGTACCTGAATCCTTCATTTTGAAGGAATAAAGACGCTATCGCATATACAGACGGGAAGCTACGGATTTGCTCATATACAAACTCTCCAGCTTGTCCCAAAGAGCTTTGATAGTCGTCTCCTCTAGGACGTTCTGAAAAACGTCGTTAGAAAGACACAGTTGTAAAGCCGTACGTACCTTCTTATCCATCTTCATCTTGTCTTCGTCTTTCAGTTCTGGCGGTCATTTATCAACCCCTTTCAGAACCTTCTCGATTCCTTCTTGGGTTAATAGCGCTACGATTTTGACTCTCCAAAGTCCAAAATTGTTTGTGCCATCGAATTTTTCCACATCAAACTTCATAGGCGTCATCGCACTGAAATTTTTTTCTCCTGAAAACACTGTCCATGTCTGAGTACTGTTCACCGGAACTGTTTGACACTGTTGAACACTGTTCACTCGGGGGGAAAATTAATTTTGTGGAAAAAAAATACACGAAAACTTATCCACAAAAAATATAACTTAAATCCCGAATTATATCAATTCAGATCAGTAATATCTAATCCTAATCTCAAACAACAAGTGTGATTTTCGCGTCCCAAATTTCCATTGTGGGCAATTTTCTGAAGTAACATAACCGAGACACCGCTAGCATACATCCACATGAATCGAAAACAAAGAAAGGTGAATCAGTGATTACCAGCAGCCATGGCAGACCCGACACCAGCAAAAACGAAGAGGAAAGTGCATATGAACTCGACGACGAGCGCCTGAATGCAGTCCGGTTGGACAACCTCACGACTCGTCCCCAACACTATCTTCGCCATGATCCCTTGCGTCATTCTTCACTAATGCTCCTGAAATTTACACAAGCTTGTTCTGTGAGAGGTACTAATTGTTTTGGCTTCACCCTCGTCAATGTCTCAAACACTGTATATATAAAGCTGTGGTGGCCAGAGACCGCATTTTTATCTCAGTCCCATAATTATTATAACGATTTTTTTATATGTATTATTCAACACGTAATTTGAGGAGATTCGTTACTCATCTAAACGATACGATTTAAATTTTTTATTGATCATGGTTTATTATCATTAATATTTCATAACATTTCCTTAAAAAATAACTTTTGATCGTCCCGTATTACCGATCAAACATTCTATCATCATGTATATCCAGTCAAAATAATATAATCATTTTAATACGGCAGGAGGAATATACAATAATAACAGGACTGATCACTTAAAAAAGAGAGAAAGAAAAAGAAAAGAACAGAAAGGAAAGGAAAGAGGGGAATCAGTCAATCAAATTCTGCTTTATTTCAACAGAAATCCTGGTTTTCGTAAAAGTTTGTTGGACTCTAACTTAGATATTTACTTCTATAAACTCAAGCACTTGTTGGATTGGACCCCGACTGTACATCATTTTTCATGTTATCAACTCATGTCTTTTTCGCAATCAAAGTTTGGTACAATGATTGCTAACATTATGTTATCATCGACAAGGCATCCATACAAAGTATTGGCACGTAGGAGCTAGGATAATGATAATTACACCAACCGAATATTCTCAATCAGCTTACATCAAGCTTATGCTACAAGTCTTCTTCAATTTATGTAGTATCTGGTTAGAAGTTTCAAATTCAAATGTAAGAAGGCTGAGACGAGGTATGAGAAGGCCGAGACGTAAACAACAAAGAGACTCTTAGAATCCCGGCTCGTAATCAACTCTGTTTAATTTCGAATTTTTTTTCCAACCAAAAATACTTCTGCTATTTCATTGTGAAAAAATGGAGAATTTATTTAAGAATCTTCATTCAAACTGTATTTTGAATTCCCACAAAAATAACTTTCCACATATAAAAACAAATAAACGAAAAGAAATATCAACCCCATATGTAAAAGCACAATAGTGATCATTGAGGTCAAGACACTCACTTCCAGCAAATGAAATCAGCGAATTGGCAAAAAGTTCAGGCACACCACTGTTGAGCATTGCTGGTTCGTCCTCTTCTTCATTTTTCAATCTGTTTTTTTTGTATGCACACTTGGCACAGAAACAGTGAAAAGATTCCTAGGTCCATAATGCAAATCAAACATTCTATCCTCCACACAAGCTGCTTTTTCAATCATATCCTTTAGTTCACTTATTTGGAGTTATGTCTAAGAATTTTTCTAATACTCCTATGATCGCCTGTGCAACATATAGTTTCTTAGTGTAATGGAGTCCTAGATAGATCTTCATCCTACTATTCAGGCTATGCTGTTTCAATTTTTCGAATTTGATTCTTGCCTGTATCATGAGTCACAAGATCTAGCATGATGTTGGGTGAATTAACCTTGTGCAGCCAGCATGCAAGTGCTGGTGACTAGAAAGGGAACAAGAAATGCACCATTTCGAATTGTAATACTAGTAAGAATGCTCTTCGAACCAGAGGTCGATTAGGACAGCAGAATGCAATCTGAAAAGCAGGAAAGGTAATTAGATACTGTAATTCTTTGGAGTCGGAATACCTGCAGAGGAGAAATCAGTCGGCGAAGATCATTCTTCATGACTGCAGGAACGAGTGCTGCATCGGCATGACTCCCACGAGAAAACAGGAAAAAAATCTTGACGACAGAGCTTGCATCGGGAATCAATTGGGAAAGAGCCACAAATCTAGACATCAGAGAAATCCAGAACATTAACAACACTATTAAAAGCTCGATCGACTCTTGTGGTCACAACTACTTTACTACTGTACTATAGTACTATCGACTAGCAACAAATGTGGACGCGGGATCACATAAGTGCAACACGTAGAATTCTATGTCAGGGGCTCACACTAGGAGTCCCCCCTTATCAATTTTTTAGCCAGGATTTCCACCTCAGGTATGTAAAACCTTGCAAAAACTATGGCAAGTTATTAAGGGAAATTGAACCCGTCAATCCCTTCCTGATTGCTTTTATAGCGATGAAGAGAACGAAGGAGAATGAACCATAAATCCTGCGAATAAGGGATTTGCACATAAACCCAAATGATAGGATAAAAGCTCCTAAGCAAAATTTCACTCATCAGATCAGACGCAGTTGTTACAATCATCAAAAGGCAAATGCATGATAAATACAAAGCGGATCCCCTAAGCTGCATCCCTTGTTCCTTGAAACACATTCCATCACAATTGGTACCAAGTTAGATATGAATTGAACCGTTACACATTTCCTTTATAGCACCAATGTTGAGGCACATTGGAAAGCAATTACTATCTAGCGTCCAAAAGTTTCTCGTAATGCCCTTTATTGAAGAAAGTGCTACTTCCAGTAACGTTTTCAAAAATGAAAGGGCTACTACTAATAACGTTTTTTGTTCAGTGACGCCATAAGAAAAATTTGGTCATAAAACAAATCCTCCCGACATTGGACATTGTGCACAGTGTAACCATGCTCAAGTTCATAGTAGGTAGATTTCGTTTCAATCGTCATTGACGGCCAGAACCCTAAACCCAAAACCGACTTATTCGTTTCAATGCAGAGATCGAACAGGCAGTTAATAGACCCCCAAATCTCCGCCGACTCTATATAAAATACCAAACTGTTGGTACTAAACATATGAAGAACATATGGGCTAATGACCAAATAAAAGACCCAACATCATTAACCCAAGAGTCTATTAGAAAAGACCAAGTGGCACTCTACTGTTTCTTCAATTTTTTCTCTTGCTGCTTTGATAGCAAGAGAAGCTACCCTTGCTGCTTTGATAGCACATATATAATGGATGTCACGACTTCGACTCGTGTAGGATTCGGTACACTAGAAGTGGATGTCATGTCCCTTAGGTGGTCTAGTTTTGTTGGAGTGAATACAGATCTCTTGGTCACAATGTTGCTCATCTTGGAGGAGGGACGTTCCGGTATAGCGACTTCTTGATCGTCGGAAAATTCAGGGTAAGCGGAAATTACAGGAACACGAGATAGTTGGATTGTGTTTTTAGTTTGATCAATAGCTCCTAGTTGATGAACTCTTGATTTGTTTGCCCAGTAGGTAAGAAATGACAATAGCGACGAAACATCTGATATCTTGTGTGACGCGCAAAGCCCAACCGAGAAACTTCCACAGCCTAGGAAGCTTAGACGAATGCCCAGCGAACAACCCTCGGCTTTGCTATTCCATGGCAATTCCGTTGGAAATAACATGTCTATGACTTCAAGGTCGGGCTTCTCAAGGATGTTGTCTAGCGTAACATGAGCAACACCACATACCGAGAAAAGAACACCTTCATCATTACAATCAATGGATCTCTTGTCCTTGATCCTTCCCGATAACGGATAGTAGTCCACGAGGGATGCCGCAAGTGATTCCTTCAACTTCCTTTATATCGTCACGACCTTTTGTTCGTCGTTAGGGAAGCCATGATCTTGGTAGAAGAGGATGATGGGTATGCGCCATGTAGGTAAAAAATGGTCTAATATCGAGAGCTTGAAGGTCTGGAGATGAGGAGGGGTTGGAATAAATGGCTTGATGTACTCTTGGGAGATCAATTCTGGTTGCAAGATCGAGTTGTTCCTCATCTCGATATAATGATTTTGTGGAAAATTTTTGAAGCTGTAATATGTGGAAATCAAAGTGTAATTTGGTATGTGTTTGATTTATATACGAAGGAATATGTGACACTGGTTGATTGAGATACATAGAACTTTGACAGTTCGACAAAATCGAACTTGGACTAAAGAAAGTAGGAAACTTGACCTTTAACAAGTTTGATTAGTTAATGGTCCTAACATAAACTTTATCCCGTAGACAGCTATCCCCTATTCTTATTGTTTGGAGTTGAATGTAGGATAACTATCATTATGTTTTTCTCATGTCAATTTTTCCAACTTCAGAATTGGTCACGACGTTGATATTTTATTATCAGCATCAGCATGTTGCATCATTATATGCGAAAAGCTTGCGACATCATTCGACTTCACTTTCAGCAATCCTATGCTCTTCAAAGAATAGTACCAAAAAAACAACATAGTTCTTCTAGCTTATTGTTTTGTCAAACAGGGCCTAAAAATATCATGGAGCCAAATAAATGGAAAGGACCCTTGAAGTATGAATTACAACCGGAACAAACCAGCGTTTCGGATGTACAAGCTATAACCATACCTATAGCTAAAGAATAAGTGCAGCTTCCAATTTCCTGATTTGATCGATCGAAAGTCGCAAGCTTGCCTTCAGTTTCAAGAACAAATCCTTAAGCATATTTTCGATAGCCAAAAGTGTCACGACAGCATAGCGCAGGAAGGCATACAGAACAAGAATAAGACCGAGTTCAAGATTAGCCCTCAGAGCATCCAAATAGGGACACAATGACAACACCGCGCCATAAACATCAATTAGGGCAATGGAGTAAAGGGTGACAGAAAACAAGAGTAAGAGGATCACCAAGATCAGAAGTATGACCACGACGAGAACAGCAGAGATTAGTGTACCATGCAGAATCGCCAGCACAATGAGATCGAGGTTGGGTAACATCAGTTAATGTATTTCAGAGGACAATCGAACAATGAGACTAACAGGGATTTGCTCGAGTATCACGTTGCTTCTTCATTTGGAGTTTGATCGAGGTTGTGTTGAAGAGCGAAACAAGAATAGAGTGGGTTGCACTCCTTCCATTGTATAGAAAATGACACAACTAAAAGCTTTTTGAGCTTTTTTCCTGCCTGGAATCAGCATAAAGGAACCATATGCGATTATGTCACATGAAGGGTTTAGTTTGAATACACAGACGATTGAAACATTGTTTCCAACTTAGCAACAGAGTTTTCAGACAAAGCCGAAAACTTAGTGTAGAATCCAACACTGAAGTACAGGCTACAATTCCTAGAAAAGGTGTTTGGATGACATAAAACAGAAACAACCAGATGCAATGCAAATAAATCAAAGAACGTTAGATGATGATATCCAGCTTGTACGTGCTAGATGCTTATACAGCAGAGTGTATCGAAGGAACTAAGAGCCGATGTTCCTAATCGTACCAGTATGGCCAAGTGAGTAGCCAAATTTGCCTGAAATGAAACATTTATTCAGAAAAAAGACTTGATTAGAAGATAATACATGGAGGACGAAAGTGTTCCTGACACAGTACCTCGCCCACTCAACATCTATGGAACTTTTTCGCTATCGATCTATACACATTACCTTAACCACTGCTATATTTTCGGCTCCTTGCCAAACTTGTGAACATCATACATTATTACATTCGGACCTAACTATAGCTGAATCGTTACCAACTTCACCCTTTACAAAAACAAGCATCTGATCCTAAGCTACTCTGAGTACCTTCCGCATTACTGTCTTCAGACAGAATCAGATTGCTGTTTATTTCTACCTCAATAAGCTCAGAAAGTTCAGCGACTGAGGGTTTATGTAGCCTAACCGCCAGAATCAAATCAGGCGCCGATTCTGCTTGCAGTCTATAATGCAACTGAGTGCTGCGCCAAGTGTGCCTATATAAAGTCTCCTGATAACTTCGCTCACCACAACCAGGATTGAGATCATGGCATGGCGCTGAATCATGCTCAGGACCCTTTCAGCGATTCTCGTTCTTTGTTTTCTGTAAGATGCTGCTTCTTCTCTGCCCTTCTAGTCACCGCTTTAGCCTGGGAACGATGGTCACCGCTCCATTTCACTGGTCTCAGTTTCTCTCCTTCAATCATATATTTCCATGCGGAGTACTCCACATCCATTTCAGCAGGATTCTTATTCACGAGGCAAACTTCAGTCAGAGAGGATGGAGGAGCAACCCGTACCTCCGGTATCTTCTGCCCAATCAATTCCTTATTTGTACGCTGCGGAGGAATGGCAGAACCCGATGCTTGGATTCTCCTTTTTCCTTTGCCAGCAGTAGAAACATGTTTTCTACTCACGTCCAAACTGGGATTTGTTTGCACAGGTTGCCAATGGAGATTCCCGCCCTGCGCTGTTGCCTGAGAGTTGCTCGTGCAAATTTGTCCTCGCTGAGGGGGAACCAGAAGATTGGTGATCCCAGAAGGTGGCCTTCCAATGGTAGGTTCATTCCGAAAAGAGAGATCAAATGGAGAAACATTCTGCAAAGCAGGGTAACTTGGATGCGGTAGTTTCTGAGGGTTGGAGTTCCATCTATGATCCATATCAAGTGAAGGATGATGCCTTGAACCAGAACTATGATTGTATCCCCCAACACTGGCAGCATATTGATTATGTGGTTGAACGGTGCGGTCTTTCGGCCACCTGAGAAACTCAAGATTTCCATTATTGCTGCTTGAATGACTCGGCGACTTGGTTCTTGCCAATTGCATTGCATTTAGCAAGAACATAGCACCACCAGGTCGCATCAGAGGATCCCAAGCTGGGAGCGGCTGCTGGCTGGTATTGTTCAAGTTCAAGTTCCCGTGATCCTGATTGAGTCTCGGAACAGTTCCTGGGTTCATCAGTCCCAGAGGAGCATTCTTTTGCATCGCTGGAGGCCACATCTGATTCCTTGGATTCTGCTGCGTTGCAGTCAGGAATCTACTGAACTGTTCAAGGCCCTGAGTTGCACTATGCGAAGACCTTCGACATTGACCCAGTGTAAACTCACTTGAATTTTGGCATGTCAAAGTGAGCGAAGGTAATCTCAGTTGCCTGGACACGTTTTCATTGTGTCTGGGGGAGCTGTGCGACCTACTCCAGAAATAAGGTTTCATTGGATGAACCCCATTCAAATAGGTTTCACTGACATCAGGGAACTGTACCATTGAGCTTTGCTTAAAGAAAACTGGATCATAAGGTCCTGTATTTGCGCTGTTCCTTGCACTTCTAGGTTGAAGCGTTTGCACATAAGGGAAATCATTGCCCCACAAGTTAGATGCCGAGACCGGCCGACCCACATTTGGAATACCGGTAGAGCTGCCTTCGAACGGCCTCACAGTTTTAGCAGAAAAGTTTGGCCCAGATGTGAAATGTTTATCCTTCTGAAAGCTTCCCTGCCTTTCCTGCTGTTGCTTTGCCATAAAATCAACAATATCCATCGGGATGTCATCTGAAGGTGCCTCCTCGGGCATTCTATCGTCTGGAGGGATAGCATTTATATCAATATCCTGCCTGATTCCTGGGACTTCTCCAGACGTAGGCACCTTAGGTGTATCAGGTGACACCTACATATTAGGTTATGCAAATAATCAGCTTTAGAAAAATAAGCTGGAAATATAGAATACCAGGAGACACTGAAGCCAAAAATGCAGCAGTAATCAAAATGCTTCTCATGAAAGCCATAGAAGTTCTATAGCACAGAAAGGGTTCAAAGTCAAGACATGGCCGCAAAGCAGACAATATCTTGACATGGGGAGTGACTACACGATTCGCAATTTGGACTTGGTCCATGGATTATCTTGTATATGATCCAGCAAGGATAAGATAAGTTCATCGTAAGCTCGAGACATACAAATTCAAGCACACATTTTCCATGCATAAATTCACAGCAAGGTAGCCAACTGATAATAGCGGAGTTGAACAAAGGGTAAGCAGCATTACCATATGCTTGGACCAAGGAAGTTTATCAGGCTGAACCTCAGGGAACATCTTTTCCTTCCCCTTTTCATTTGACCGCCGATTTGCGCCTTTCTCTCCGTCAACATCTATATGACCCCCTAGAGAAGGAGCAGTCACTGCAATCGTAAACGAAGTTCTCGAGGCTCCTACATTCCATTTCTCAGTCGGTTTGCGAACCACAGGATGATCATCTGTGATTTTCAGTCCTTGTAGGGCCGATTGGAGAGATGACTCATCTTGATCAGATTGCTTGGCATGTTCAATTGACGTGCGGCACTTATTCAGTGCTTTCTTAGACGATGTATCTTTTATTGGTGGAGTTTCGCTATGTCTAACCGTCGAGCAATCACGATGCGCAAAATTTTTCCATAACACAAATGAAGGCCTAGTCTGATCTACCTTCTTTTTCTTCCGCTTCGAATGACTTTTATCCGCTTGCTGGTGGTCGTCATGCCTTTCAGCAAGCTGGTTCATCCTTTGGTCACGATCAGCAGCAGAGGAATACTTGTCGATCGGCCATGCTTTCCCTGTAGTCGGCGGCTTGGGTGCAGCCTTCTGCCTTGAGACCATAGGAGAACATTTGTTGTCAAACTTAGCTGTCTTAGATTTCTCCTCGAGCTCATGCTTTCTCGCAAGATTGTAGCTTCTCTTTGCCACAGGTTGTGTGACAATGTCACGAGAAGCATCTTCATCTGACTCCGTCTCAGAATCCTCAGTGGTGCTTGGCTTGGTGTTCTCCTTGTCAACATCATGGGTTCTTAGCTTTTTGGCCCCTTGGCATGAACCTCTGATCTCGAGCGGCCTGTGCCCACCATCATTTGATGTCACCTTCCGTTTCATGGGTGACACATGACTATAGCCATTGTCATTGTCAAGAGTTTCCCTTTGATCGATTTGCGGTGTGTCTGATCGACCCGAAGAACAATCTGGGGAGGGTTCTCTCCTCAAGTGTTCAATGTTTCTTTGTCCTCTCTCTCCCAGAAGCTCACTCAGCAATCGTGTTTTTCGAGTCTTTCGACAACTGCCTCCTCTCAGATCATCCTCGTCGTCATCACAAGGACTATTACCTAGTACATCTTCACCGTTATCAGTATCAAGGGTGCCATCATCGTCGCATTTGTTCAAGTCCGGCAAAGGAACTGACCGACCTAAGGTAGTATTGCCACACAGCTCAGTCACAGCTGCTTCCACTCTAGTGATCTGCAAATCCCCATTTCGACCAACTGCAGGCAGCTGTTCTCCTGCCCAACATATGGCAGGGACATCCCTACTCTTCGGCATGTCTCTGGCAAGATGAGCTTCACTTACTCCCTTAATATTACTGGCCTGAAACTGAAACTCAGAGATACCATTTTCTTGTCGCCTGACACCTACATGATTTGTAAGAAAAGTTGAAGCATTAGTTTGAGATGCAGCGCGTTATCTATCATAGAAAACTCTCTTCAAAATTCCTGTAATGGTTTATACCTGAATCATCATCTGGGGGGTCTTGCAGGACAATATCAAGTTGCAATCCATCAGATGCCGGTTCTGCACCATATGCCAACGAAGAGAAAGATCAGAGAGATCAAAAATAGGTACTTTTAAGTTAAGGAACATCCGAAGGGTCACAACGTCATACCTTTTCCTACCGGATCAAAAGCTGATATCGGGGTACAATTTTGGTTATCATTACAATCAAAGGGGGCTGACCTTCCCGTACAATCAAAGGTAGCTCTGCGCTTCTGACTTTTTCTTTCTCGAGCATCGAGAACCGAAGCTTGCTCATGATCTGTTAATGGTGATAACGCAGCAGCGGCTACATCCGGTCTCTGAGATGAACTAGCGATTCCAGTGGGATCACTGCTCAGACCATGCTGGAGATCTAAAGCTTCCCCACTCTCTCGAGAACCTGCAGTGCCTTCTATACAACCGTTGCACGCCCACCATCTAAACTTCGGCACCGCTAAAGGAGGTAACTCAAACAAGTTCAATAAGGATTCATTTTCTTCATTTGTACAAAATGGAAAGCAAAGCTTCTTGTCCCTTTTGCGAACCTCAGCCACATATCCACTGCAACGACATCACAGAAGCACAACTTCATCGTGACCAGATCTTTTGTTCACATCTATATATGCTCACAGTCAAACTTATACTCGTCAATACTTACCGGATACAAAAATGATTGCAACTCTCCAAAGCCTCATTCCTCTCGGAGCTAGAACTGATATCGACCGATGTAGAATCAACACCAATACATGGTGTCGTCGGCTTGACAGGAGAACAAGAATTGGTTCGACATTGGGTTTCTTCGACTGCAGTGTTTCCCATTTCAAGCTGTCAAAAATATAGAGAATGTAAACATTTTAATTGACTGGTTCAGATGAAACACTCTCCATATAAGCATGAAAGGGAGAGCTAATTACTTAAGAAGAAGACACCTACATCTCAAAAGTTTGATGCCTGTGAACAACCGCTAGCAAGCTTGTGATTGACGTTCATATTCCAAGAACTGTATGCTTCATGGAGAACCAACGGAACATAAATAGGAACGAAGAGCCAATGTCGTCGTGCTCCCTTTGTCACTTCGTTTATCTATCGCTTTCTACCTTTAGGACAATAATTAAGAAGAATATAATTAAAAGCTGATCAGTTTCACACCAGGAAGAAAACGAACACTGCGAGTAAATCCACATGAACGTCGTGGAGAATTACGAAGACTATACAACAACCCAATATTTTCCATCATACCCTGCTGAAACAACAAAGAGATTATTTTCGAAAAAGAATTACGAAGGCTATAAGTTTCATTAACGACTAGTAGCTTATACCCTAGCATGAGATGGTCTCATTGAGAATATCCCGAGTAATCAGATTGTTGGTATATATATATACCAAATGAATGGTTTAAAATCAGTCAACATGACTGATACTATATTTTGGCTTTGGACAGTTTGGGCCTGGAGCTGTAAAAGTGTTGCGCCTTAAACTGAAACGTCATGCCCAAGATTGAAAGTTACAGATTCCCAAAGGATAGGGCTAAATTCAGAACAAAAATTACTAATTTCAGAATAATTTTTTTTATAAGTTTATTTTTCATTTTAAAATATTCTGGATTTAATCTTTTTTGCTCTGGATATAGTCATTCCCTTCCCAAATTTTGTCACAGATTCCCAAATTAATTTTCCCGTTATTATGCGACTACATTGATCTCAAAGCACACACATTTAATTTGGAAAAAAAATCTAGAAGATATGCATAGAATTCCCGAGCAACTCATATAAATAGAGCTAGGTGACCTTGACTTCGAATCCAAGAAACCCAAGCCATAGAGAGTTCGGGGGTTCAAGCAATATGCCAACTCATTTCCACGTACTTATCAAACACCCCGATAGACCAAATACATAACTACCAAAACAAGGAAAAAGAAAAAGTGATGTCATGATTTTCTGGGGAAAAAAACAGCCAAAGGCAAGTTACCAAATTATAGAATCTGAAAAAATAAAAGTGAGAATCCAAAAAAAAATAAAAAAAATGACAGTCTGTGTATGGTAAAAACATTTGTACCTGGATAAAAATGTTTGATACTATATGAGCCTTTTAAAATAAGTCTGAACTGAAGATATAAGTCTCATTAATATACACGGAGTATCTAACAGAAAACAATTCTATCTCTTTCCTGGTTTCTAATAGATTAAACATAAAATAATGAACCGAATCAATTCACCCGAAACCCGTTCCATTCGCTACTGTACAAGTGAACGGAACTAGTTTGGGAAAAACCGATTCCGATTGGATTTCCGATTCACAAAACCTTGATCGAAAAGGATAAAAACATTTCTACATCGATATATAGTAAGTTAATTAACCATTGACTTAGGTGTTTGGGTTATGATATCGGCTCAACTCAGTACACATTATATACGAAGTCTCACTCCCTCGTCGGGCTCTCCCCAATTTTTAGACGCATCCCTCCAGATACCTTTTTGCTAGTTTCGTGAATGAGATCATCGCATGCACGCAACACATGAGAAAACAGCGAATACAACGTTATTTCATAAAAAACATGTAATCATTGGTTACTGATTCGTTAATATCACAAAATCATGCATAATTAGAATTAATTAGCATTTTCACAAACCCTAATCTTACATGACCAATCAAAAACTTCATAATACATGGATCATCCGAATAACATTACAGTCAATTAATTAGCTCCCCCCAAATCACAAGCAATTAATTTTGAATCCACGCATAAACCCACAAAAAATCCTACAAAACACTACAATCAACTCAAAATCCAACACAAGACAACAATGAAATAAAAATTCCGACTAGGGTTTTTACCATATACGGGAACGCATTAAGTTTCCCCACATAAAATCATAATCCCCGTTAAATCACCCAATCTCAAAACCCACGAAACCCCAAATTCGCCGCTCATCAAAATCCCCTCAAATAACATCGACTGCGTCGACATCGAAATCCACACGCTCAAATTAGGGTTCTCGAATCCCCACCCCATCAATCAATCCCTTCTTTCTAGGGTTTTCGTTGTCAATAATCAGCCGATATTCGAATCAGTGGATTCGATAGTCAGATTAAGGAAAATGATGTCGCTGAAGAATTAATCTGGAAAATAAAATACGTATGGACTTGAGCGTAGAGTTAAAATCCGTAAAAATAAATCAAAAATGAAATCGAAGGGGGGGAAAATCAAGTGAGGAAGGGAGCTGACCGCGGTCAGGTGGAGATGACCGAGAGTAAACGGCGTCGTATCAGCAGAGAAAACGGGATCAGATAAATCAGATCAGAAAAAGAGAGGAAGCGAATCACCTGTGGAGAGTAATCGGGTCAAGCAAGCTTGGGATCCGTTTGACTCCCTTCGGATCTGAAAACGACATCGTAGTCGGATGAAAATATCTACTGCGAGTTGGCTGCAGCTCCGTCGACGGCGGCGGCTGCGATTCGGAGATCGAGAATCGAGGAGAGGGCCCTATGGATTTGGGGGTGAGTGAGGATAGAGAGAGAGAGAGGAGAGGGAAAGTGGGAGACAGACAAAGACA
>JAOVYX010000412.1:0-13675 GCA_035668315.1 Drosera spatulata
ATAACCCCTTTACAAGCTATCTAACTTGTCAAAGGCGAAGAACCTAGACCCTTTGCACAGATCCTATTTTGGACTCTGTTGCAGTTTTTGTTCTTCAGTGCGGACTAGTAAACCCTTCTTCTTCCTGTTCTTCAATTCAACTCACTTGAACTGTCTATGAAATCAGATTGGTTTTTCACACTTTGTATTCTCAATCTCTCATTCAACAGCGCTGTTCTTTAAGCTCTTTGATTCCCTTTTATAGGCTGAGGAAATAAACCTGTGACTGTGTACTTGACCCGATGGCGACAGCTTGTCACATGTGATCCTTCACTGATGTTGGCAGCTCACCTTTTTTGGATCCTCGTACTGTCACTCTGAACCTCAAATCTTCGAGGTGATTAATCCTCAGACTTCTGCCCCAACCAGAGCAACCATCTCTGCTGCATTCTAGTCTGCTGCAACTCAATCTGCACTCAGTACTGTTGAGACCTCGTTTGCACCCAGTCACTACTACAACCTTGTCTGCACCCAGATCTGGTGCAATCCATGCATTGTTGTGTTGGTTGTTGTTTGCAAGATCAATCCCAGATCCTGAAGCATTTGCAGGTCTTTTGTTATCCATGCGTGTCTTACCTTCTTAGCAGAAATTATCTGTAGTAGTTTGCATCTGGTGGCCCACAATGCTCTCCATTTATGACGGTCTGCTCTTCTAAAATTGATGGAATTTCATTATCAGGCACGTATCTCCTAATCACATTGGCCTTCCAACTTTGGTCTGCTGCTCCGCTGCATACTTCCTTAAACTGCAAATCAAATCCTAGTTCTCAACCTAAACAACTAACTACAAGCATGTCCTACTCTAAAGTTTTGTTCATCAATTTCGATACACTAAAAGGATTGCACATTCCTAACAATCTCCCCCTAAATTGATGATAATAAAACTTTAAGTTTCAAAATAGCAAGTTCACCATTCTAAATACATATCATTTTCGACATAATAGAAAATGTTTCACATAGAGTTTGAAGAGGAGTTACATGGCGTTACAAGTGTTCTTCCTATTGCCTTTGTGCTCCCTTTAGCATTTTTCTCCTTTGCTGTGCTTCTCAGAGTAGTCTGCATCGTGGTCTCGTCTGCGCCTTTCTGATGGAGATCTATCCCTTCGATGATATTCTCTGGACCTCTTCCTTTCCTATTTGCCTTGGCTGCTTGAGTCCTCCCCTTATGGCCTTGAGGTTCCTTG
The DNA here is from genome assembly GCA_035668315.1 of Drosera spatulata. Classification (NCBI taxonomy): domain Eukaryota; kingdom Viridiplantae; phylum Streptophyta; class Magnoliopsida; order Caryophyllales; family Droseraceae; genus Drosera; species Drosera spatulata. The sequence continues at coordinate 1,224 of JAOVYX010000412.1, forward strand.
GAAGTTTTCTCGTGACCTTCCTCCCCCTTGGCAATTTCCTTCTCCATTGCATCCTTGTCCCTAGTGTCCTTCTCCCTCTCTTTGTTGTCATTAGATTAAGGAAGATAGGAAGAAGTAAGTGTGGCCGTAAGAGCTTCAACTGCTTGCCTTAATGCCTTGAGTTCAGTGGAGGTGGTCTGTTGAGCTACAGCAGCCTTTGCGATTTCAGCCTGTACCTTAGTTTCCAGCAAGGTGAGTCTCTTGACGTTGTTCTTAATATGATGCTGGAGTTTATTTTGAGAGGCTTGGGGAGAGGTCTATAGTTTTTGGATGTTGGAGGCTTGTGCATTTCTTAGTCTACTTAGGTTTGAGGAGCTTCTGCGGTAATGTTGAAGATTGATGGCGTTACTCTGCTTGATATGCTAATGTAGCTGTTTACCAATGCCAATTAGGTCGTCATAACAATCTACAAAGTACTTGTTCCTGGCATTTCTTTCTATCTCAAGCTCTTCTACAATAGGTTCAAAGTTGTCCAACAAGTTTTGGAAAGCACCCCTGGTCCATTGATGAAGACCACAGACACTTTGGTCCAAATGTTAAAGTTGAGGCTCCAGGGCAATTATGTCAGAATCATCCCTTAAAGATGATTGCTTGTCCTTGTACAATCCTTCCACTATGATCTTTGAGGGTAATTCTTGAATGCGCGATTCTTCCAGAATTTTCTTGAGACTTGTTGCAGCCGTTCTATGAGTGATTGGTATGTTCGTGGTAGCACCACAAAGCAACCCTTCCGGAAAGTCAATTGATGGGGGGTCTGCTCTAGTCTAAATGAGGATCGAGGAGTGAACTGAATGTTGAGAGGTGATACCCTTGAGTCAGCAGTGATGTGTTGCTATGCTGCTCCTATTGAAATTGGAGTATTATCGATAAGATGCTTCCTCAACTCCTGTAGAGTCATTCCACTAGATGTGATTTCTTGGCTTAACTGAGTTTCCTTGACTACAGTAGACGTCTCTGACCCTTCGTTTTCTATAATATAATTTCCACAAGCTTATCTCCAGCTTTTGGTAGAGACTTTTCTTCTGTTGATGATTTCCGTAGGCTTATCTCCATTCAGTGACTGGTTCATGGTGTACTTCTGTTGAGGGAGCCACGTCTGTAGATTTTCTGTGGTTCCTTGGTTTGATCACTATCGTCTGTAGGTAGCATTGTGGTGTCGTCTGCAACTATCAGGGGAAGAGTGTCTGCTGTATTCATTGGTTGTGGATGTTCTTCCCTTTCTTATTCTTGATGTAGCTGGACTATTTTGTCCGTGCTTTCTCATGCCACTTCATCAATAATATCATCGTGAAGTGCTGCATCGTTATCATTGTCTTGTCCCTGTCCTTTGTTATTGTCATTGTTGTCATCATCTCATAGGGAAGGTCGCCTCCCAATGGTAGGTCTGGATCGATAGTCGTGGATCTCCAGGGTTACAACCCTTAGATTCTTGTCAACAAGTCGTTTTAGTTTTGCTTCAACCATAGGAGGGTACATGAACTCAAGTGCCTCCAGCTGGGCTTGCCTGATTCTTGTGGTTTTGAAAGTTGAGCCCTTAATCTCCATAGTTCCACTAAATAGGATGCATGGCTCAGCTAGTCTCTTCTTCTTTCTCGTATCCTTTTTCTGCATTATATTTAGCTGTGCGATTTTAGCTTCTGTAAGCCCATCAATAACTCCCAGCTCAGGTTTGCTGCCATCTGGATTGATTCTGTATCTGATTGAAGGGCCATAAGGGATCAACTTGGGTCGTTGATGAGCTATTTTTCTCCTTCCTTTCATAGGGAGCTTGTTCTTCCTTATGAATTATTACAGCATGGTCTCTTTTTTTGGAACATCGAGAAGTTGTTTTGTTTTGGTAGTGTTCCTATTTACCTTTGTCTGAAGAGATATGATCATCTGCAGGACTAGATCTATTGTTGTTCTGTTAGTGTGGTAGCAATGACTGCTTCCTGCCCCTCCTCTATTATCGTAGTAGCAGTTGCAGTCGAGGACTGTTCAGTCTACAGACTTGTTAGCTCCAGTCTTGCAAACAAGATTGGCATTATTGTTGTTGTTGTTGTTGATGATGTTTCCGTTTCTCTCCCAAGAGAGAGGGCATTGTTTCCTTTTCCATGGCTTTCTGTGCCTTCAGCGATTCCCTTCATATCTCAACCTCCATTGCTTCTATCTGTTTTCGATTGAATCCTTTTGGAGTCGTCTCCTATCTTAATTCTACTTGCGAACCTTCTGTTACTTCACTCCACATTTTTGCCATTTGCGTGATGAGTGCAATCAAGCCTTGGTCTGTTCCTTCCCTGCTAGATTTGAGTCATGTACCACAGTTGTTTCAATGTTTTCAGGGGGTGTCTACTTTGATTTCTGTCCGTTTTCCACCTTAATGTTCAAAATAGTTGGTGTTGTAGAGGGAATTGGTTCGAGTGTGCTGACTGGGACAGGAATGATTGGCTCTGGTTCTATTGAGCACTCCTTCCCTTCCTTTCACGGAGAACTTTGTACTGGCTGGTCTACATTTGCTTCTGCTTCAGTTGTTGCCTTAACTGGTTGAGTGACTTCCTCTTCTTGGAATGGATTATTTTCTGCTGGACCTTTGATGATGTTTCTTCGGCCTCCTCTGAGGTCTGCATGATCAACTTCCTTCTACTTGCCCTTGAGGGTCGAGCTTGAGATTTCCTCATTGGCTGCTCCTTTGTTTTAGTCAGTTCAGCCTCCTTGGCTACAGAGGGTTTGATTGTCTCCCTTTCAGTTGATGTTTTTTAGGGGGATTTATGTTAAAACACTCACGTTAAATTTATGTTAAACCTTTTATTTGTTGTGTTTGATAGGACGGTGAGTATAACAAAGTCTTGAGTGAAGTGCTGAGTGCAGTAGTGCGTGAGACTTGGACTCGGGATCTATCATATCACAGTGTCATTGTCTCAATTTGTTTGATATGGAGCTCTTGACTTTCATTACCATAAAGGGTATGACGGCACTAAATGACGTTGATAATGTCTGGAGTGTCGATGGACGTGTCGTTTCGAGGTTGTTATGGGGTGTTAAGTGTGTTTATGTGGCTAGGGTGAATCATTGGTATGCTTGTGATAATAATTGTGAATGCCAGACTAGCATGATAATTCCAGAGTGGTGGAACAAAGGATCCAAGTGATCATTTCTCTTTTTCTTAAGTTTCTTACCTTCTTCTCTCGTGTAACTCCTGGTAAGGGGTCGACATGTTATTGAGCTCCTATAGCTCACAGTTACTATTTTTCTGTGTCTTTCTTCTTCTCTTTGATACAGGAGCAAGACTTGAAGGAGAAGTGTGACCTAGCATTTGATGCTAGATGTACCTTATGTGTGAAAGGTACTATAATCTTTGAAAGAGAAGTAAATTCCGCAGCAAAGGTAATATTCTGAGTTATGATCGAGTGCATCAAAAGTTTCTAAACTAATGATGCATAAGTGAACTTAGCTTAATTCTTATGACTAAGTCAGGAAGTATAGTTTTTGCCTAGCCGAGGTGTTGGGCCCCGGCGACAGTGACGTCATTTATATCATTAATAAGTAATGGAAATTCGGGGCGTTATAAGTATAAACCCAACAACTAATGATGATTGGTTTACAAATACAGTCGATTACAATCTACAATGATGATGAACAAACAAGGCTCATCTGCATTGTGAAGCAAAGTGTCCTGGTTTGCCACAATTATAGCATACTTCCCTGTGTGCTTCCTTTGATTTGGTTGTGTTTTTCTGTTGAAGTCTTTCTTTATGAACAACTTTCTGAATTTATTTCCCATCAAAGAAAGTTCTTCAGAGATAGATTCTTCTGTTGTTGAGGAGGTTGAGGAAGTATCGTCTTTTGCCATTGATCTCAGTATTTTCTCCTGAGCTTTGAAGGCTACAGTCTTTTTCCTTGCTTCGTCGATCTGCTTTTTCTGCTCTACCTCGAGATTGCAAGTGTGCAGCACGCTGTAGAGCTTAGCAAGTGACATTTTTGCTAGATCTCTTGATTCTCTAATTGCAGTTGTCTTTGTGCCCCATGATTCTAAAAGAGATCTCATGAACTTCAAGTTGACTTTCTTGTTATCAAATGTCATTCCTAGTGTCGTTAGATTGTTGATTAGGACACTGAATCTCTCATAGAAACTAGTGAGATTTTCGTCAAGCCTCATGGATATCCAGTCATGCTGCTACATTAGAACATCTTTCTTGTTTCCCCTTATCTCATTTGTTCCTTCATTTTTGAGCAGTAGAGTATCCCAAGCTTCTTTTGCTGTGGTAGTGTGGACCACGATCTTAAAAATGTCATCATCCAGGGCTTTGAAGATTTGATTTCACGCCCTCTTATCTACCAGCATCAAATACTAGACTTCCTCTGTCCATAGGAACTTTTGCTTGTCAACTTCTTTTGTGCCATCCAGTGGATCTAGCATCTTTGGTATATGAGGACCATCTGTGACTATGTCTTGAATTCTCTCATCAATTGAGTCAAGCTGAGCTGACATTCTTAACTTCCAGTGGTTGAATTTGTCGAATGAGCATTGTTGCGTGTCGTTATGCGCGAAAATTAATTCCCCCTAAAGAAGTATAATATAGTGATGAGGGGTGTCGATCCCACGAGAAGTTAGATAGTAAGGTTGAAATTATGTAGTGATTATGGAGTTAACAACATCAATCTCATCAAAACACTCAAAAAGGAATGAAAACTGGCATAAAACACAACCATAAAACTACTTCAAATAACTTGAAAACGCAAGAATCTATCAAAAAACCTTTCGAAATGACCTTAAAACACTCAAAACACTTGAAAAGGCTAAAATCACCATGAAAACTAATCAAATCTCTAAAAAACCTAAAAAACAAATAAAAAAGGATAATAAACATAATAAAACAACCTCAAATCCCTGTATAACACAAGAATCTATCAAAAGAGCTTTGAAATGACCTTAAAACACTCAAACACACTTCAAAAGGCTTAAAACATCATAAAAACAACTCAAATCTCTTCAAAACTCTTCAAATCCAATGAAATGTGCTAAAAACACCATAAAACAACCTCAAATCACTTTAAAATACAAGAATCCACCAAAATACTTTAAAAAAATTAAGAACAAATGAAAATTGCTAAAAACACCGTAAAACAAACACAAACCTCTTGAAAATTCAAGAATATATAAAAATAACGTTGAAAGGATATTAAAACATTCAAAAACACTTCAAAACCCTGAAAACACTATAAAAATAACTCAAATCTCTTCAAAACACTCAAAAAAAAAAAAGTAGTGATAAAAACACTGTAAAACAATCCGAAATAACATGAAATGCTTGAATCAATTAGAAGAGCCTTGAAATGACCTTAAAACATTAAAAACACTTTAAAAGGCTAAAAACAGCATAACTATTTAAAATCTCAAAAACAAATGAAAAAGGCTAAAAAAAATATAAATAAACATAAATCTGTGCAAAACGCAAGAATCTATCAAAAAAGCCTTGAAATGACTTTAAAACACTCAAAACACATGGAAATACTAAAAAACACCATAACAACAACTCAAATATCTTCAAAAACTCAAAACCAAATGAAAGTGGTCAAGACACCATAAAAAACTTTAAAAAACTTGAAAACACAAGAATCTATAAAAAAAAAAAGCCTTGAAATTGCCATAAACACTCAAAAACACTTGAAGAGGCTATAAAACACTATTAAAACAACTCAAATATCTCAAAAACCTCAAAAACAAGTGAAAAAGGCTAATAAACATAATAAAACAACCTTAAATCTCTTTCGAAATGCAAGAATCGATCAAAAGAGCCGTGAGATGAAATTAAAAACAGTCAAATACACATGAAAAGGCTAAAAACACTACAAAACCAACTCGAATCCGTTAAAAAGTCTCAAAAACAAATGAAAAGTGGTGAAAACACGATGAACACCATCAAATAACTTAAATCTTTCAAAACACTCCAAAACAAATGAAAAGTGGTGAAAACACGATAAAACAACCTCAAATAACTCAAATATCTTCAAAACACTTCAAATAAATAACAAGTGGTAAAAACTCCATAAAACAACCCAAATAACTTGAAAATGAAGAGTGTATCAGAAGAGCATTGAAAAAATCTTAAAACACTCAAAAACACATGAAAAGACTAAAAACACCATAAAAACAACTCATATCTCTTCAAAAGACTAAAAAACGAATGAAAAGTGGTAAAAGCACCATAAAACGTCCTCAAATAACTTGAAAGTGAAAAAGTCTATGAAAAAAGCTTTGAATTGACCTTAAAACACTCAAAAACACTTGAAAAGGTTAAAAACACCATAAAAGCAACTTAAATCTCATAAAAATCTCAAGAACAAATGAAAAAGGCTTGTGAACATAAAAAAATACCTCAAATCTCTTCAAAACGCAAGTAACAATAGAAAAAGCCTTGAAATGACCTTAAACAACTCAAAAACACATAAAATGGCTCAAAAGACAATGAAAACCACTCAAATATCTTTTAAACACACAAAAACGAATAAAAGTGGTAAAAACACCATAAAACAGCCTCAAATAACTTGAAAATATAAGAATCTATCAAAAGAGACTTGAAATGACCTTAAAACACTCAAAACCAATTGAAAAAACTAAAAAAACCATTAAAAAACTTGAATCTCTTAAAAACCTTAAGAACAAATGAAAAAGGCTAATAAACAGCATAAAACAACCTTTTGAAAAAGTATGAATCTATCAGTATAGCATTGAAAGAACCCTAAAACACTCAAAAACACTTCAAAAGGCTTAAAACACCATAGAAACAACTCAAATCTTTTCAAAACAATCAAAAACAAATATATTATGGTAAAAACACCATAAAACAACCTCAAATAACTTGAATACGCAACAATCTATCAAAATAGCCTTGAAATAACCTTAAAACACTCAAAAACATATAAAAAGGCTAAAAACACCGTAAAAACAATTCAATTCTCATCTAAACATTTAAAAACATAGGACATGTGATAAAAACACCATAACACAACCTTATATCAGTTGAAAATGCATGAATCTATCAAAATAGCCATGAAACCTAAAACACTCAACACTTCAAATGGCTTAAAACACCATAAAAACAACTTAAATCTCTTAAAAATCTCAAAAACAAATAATTAAAGGTAAAAGACATTATAAAACAACCACAAATATGTTTAAAACACAAGTGTCAATCAAAAGAGCCTGTAAGTGACATTAAAACACTAAAAAACGCATCAAAAGGCTAAAAACACCATAAAATCACTCAAATCTCTTCAAAACACTCAAAAACAAATGAATTGTGGTAAAAACACCAAAAACAACCTCAAATAACTTGAATATGCAAGAATCTATCAAAATTGCCTTGAAATGACCTTAAAACACATGGAAACATATGAAAAGGCTAAAAACACCATAAAAACAACTCAATTCTCTTCTAAACAATTAAAAACATGTGAAAAGTGCTAAAAACACCATAACACAACCTCAAATAACTTGATAACGCAAGAATCTATCAAAAAAAAACCTTGAAATGAACTTAAAACACTCAAAAACATTTGAAAAGGCTAAAATAACATTAAAAAAAAATCAAATCTCAAAAAACGTAAAAAAATAAATGAAAAAAAATTAATAAACATCATAAAACAACCTTCAATCTCTTCATAACGCAAGAATCTATAAAAACAGCCTTGAAATGACTTTAAAACATTAAAAAACACATGAAAAAACTAAAAACATCATAAACACAACTCAAATCTTTTCAAAACACTCAAAAACAAATAAGAAGTGGTAAAACACCATAAATTGACCTCAAATAACTAAAAATACAAAAGAATATATGAAATGAGCCTTGACATGACCTTAAAACATTCAAAAACAACGGAAAAGGCTGAAAAGAACATAAGACAACATAAATCTTTTCAAAACCTCAAAAGCATATGAAAAAGGCTAATAGAAATCATAAAACAACCTCGATTATTATAAAAATACAAGGATCTATCAAAAGAGCCTTGAAATGACCTTAAAAGACTAAAAAACACATGAAAAGGCTAAAAATACCATAAAACAATCCCAAATAACTTCACAACGCAAGAAACTATCAAAATAGCCTTGAAATAACCTTAAAACACTAAAAAACACATGAAAAAGGCTAAAAACACCATAAAAACAACTCAATTCTCTTCAAAACACTTGAAAACAAATGAAAAGTGCTAAAAACAACATAAAACAACCTCAAATCACTTGAAAACGCAAGAATCTATCAAAACAGTTTCAAAACACCAAAAAACAAATGAAAACTGCTAATAAACACTATAAAACAGCCTCGAAGCACTTGAAAAAGCATGAATCTATCAAAATAGCATTGAAAGGTCGCTAAAACACTAAAAAAGACTTCAAAAGACCATAAAAACAAGTTAAATCTTTTCAAAACACACAAAAACAATTGATTTGGCGGTAAAAACACCAAAAAAGAACCTCAAATAACTTGCATGAAGCTATAAAAAGAGCCTTGAAATGATCTTAAAACACATGAAATGACTAAAAACAATATAAAACAACCTCAAATCACTTGAAAACTTAACACTACATCAAAATAGTTTGAAAAGACTAAAACACAAATGAAAAAGGCTAATGAACACCATAAAACAACCTCAAATCGCTTGAAAATGCAAGAATCTATCAAAATAGTTTCAAAGCAGTAAAAAACAAAAGAAAAAGGATAACAAACACCATATATAAAACCTCGAGTCGCATGAAAACGCATGCATCTATCAATAGAGACTTGAAATCACCTTAAAACAGTCAAATACACTTGAAAAGGCTAAACACACCATAAAAACAACTCCAAACTCTTAAAAACCTCAAATACAAATCAATAAGGTTGATAGACATCATAAAACTAACTCAAATCTGTTCAAAACGCAATAATCTATCAAAAAAGCCCTGAAATGAACTTAAAACACTCATAAACACATGAAAAGGCTAAAAACACCATAAAAACAACTCAAATCTCTTCAAAACACTCAAAAACAAATAAAAAGTGGTTAAAAAAAACACACCATAAAACTACTTCAAATAACTTGAAAGTGTAAGAGTGTATCAAAAAAGCCTTGAAATGACCTTAAAACACTCAAAAACACTTGAAAAATCTTATAAACTTCATAAAACATCCATGAATCTCATCAAAACACAAGAATCTATCAAAAGAGCCTTGAAATGGTCTAAAAACACTCAAACACCCATGAAATGGCTAAAAAATCCCTAATAACAACTCAAATTTCTTCAAAACACTAAAAAAACAAGTATGAAAAGCTGTAAAAAAAAACCATAAAACAACTTCAATTTACTTGAAAATGCAAAAATCTATTAAATATGGTCTTGCAATGACCTTAAAACATTCAAAAGCACTTGAGAAGGCTCGAAAACACAACAAAAACAACTCAAATCTCTTCCAAATGCAAGAATATATCAAAACACTAAAACACAAATGAAAAAGGTTAATAAGCACCACAAAACAACCTCAAATCTCTTGAAAACGCAGCAATCTATCAAAATAGTTTCAAAGCATTAAAAAACAAATGAAAAGGGTAATAAACCCCATAAAAAACCTCAGATCACATGAAAACGCATGAATCTATCAAAATAACCTTGAAATAACCCTAAAATACTCAAAAAAACTTCAAAAGGCTTAAAACACCTAAAAAAAAGAATCAACTCAAATCTCTTCAAGACACTCATAAACAAAGGAATAGTGGTAAAAACACCATAAAACGACCACAAAAAACTAGAAAATGCAAGAATCCATCAATAGAGACTTGGGATGACCTTAAAACTCTCAAAACCATTGAAAAGGCTAAAACCACCATAAAAACAACTCAAATCACTTAAAAACCTCAAAAACAAATGAAAGAGGCGAACAAACATAATAAAACAACCTCAAGTATCTTCAAAACGTAAAAACCTTAAAATGACCTTAAAACACTAAAAAAACATAAGAAAATGCTAAAATCACTATAAAAACAGATCAAATCTCTTCACAATACTAAAAAAAGAATGAGAAGTGATAAAAACACCATGAAACAATCTCAAATAACTTTAAAACACTTTTCAATTGTTTTTTAGTGTTAGGTAGAGATTTGAGGTTTTTTTGTATGGTGTTTTCATCCTTTTCATTTGTTTTTGAGTGGTTTAAGGTCACTTTAAGGTTCTTTTGATTGATTCTTGCATTTTGATGATATTTGAGGATGTTTTATTATGTTTACTAGCCATTTTCTTTTGTTTTTGAGGTTTTTAAGAGATTTACCTTCTTTTTACGGTGTTTTAGCCATTTCAAGTGCTTTTGAGTGTTTTAAGGTCATTTCAGGCTCTTTTGATAGATTCTTGAGTTTTCTAGTTAATTAATGTTATTTTTCACTTGGTTTTTTTTTTTACCACTTTTCATTTTTTTTTTTTGAGTGTTTTATGGTCATTTTAAGGCTATTTCTATAGATTTTTGCTTTTTGAAGAGGATTAAGGTTGTATGATGATTTTTTTGGATTTAATCATTTGTTTTTGAGGTTTTAAAGAGATTTGATTCTTTTTTAATGAAGTTTTTAGCCTTTTCGAGTGTTTTAAGGTCATTTCAAGGCTCTTTTAATGCGATTTTGCGTTTTCAAGTTATTTGAGGTTGTTTTATGGTGTTTTTACCACTTTTCATTTGTTTTTGATTGTTTTGAAGAGATTTATGTTGTCATTTTGAGTGTTTTTACCACTATTCATTTTGGGTGTTTTTACCACTTTTCATTTTGAGTGTTTTTACCACTATTCATTTGTTCAAAGCCCATCGAGCTACAATAGAAGCCCTCACCACAGCACTAAATGCTAACAAAAAGGGGGAGAAGGCAACTGAAAAGGGAAAGAAGCATCAAGGCCATATGGGGAAAAGGCAGCGGAGGAAGCAAAAAAAGGAAAAGAAGCAGATGACCTCAAAAGAAAATCAACAGCAGCAGCAGAAGGAGAAAGAGCTACAAAGATGCAAAGGCCTCAATGGGAGAGGTCATCAAGTCAAAGGCCTTTGGAGGAGAGGTCATCAGGGCACAGAACTCAGGGGGAGAAAACCCTACAAGAGAGGCCATCAGGGCACAAATCTCAAAGGGAGCAGCCCCACGGGGAGAAAGGAAGACACCACAGAACATCAGAGGATCAGCCTCATAAACGCAGCAAAGGTAGTGAGCATGATAGATAAAAAGAATACACCCTTTCCTACACATTGGTCTAAGAAATAAGATTAAGTTTTTTTTTTATCAATCAATGTAATTAGTGAGTTACTTGTTGTTTTACTTAGAAGTTTTGTTAGCATCAATTTAGGGGGAGATTAATAAGAATGTGCAATCCCTCCATTTGTATAGAAATTGATGAACAAAAATTAGAAGTATTAGCCATGTATCGGATGCTGGAGAGCAGACGGCGGCAGATGGAGAGCATTGTGGGCTACCAGATGCAGACTACTATAGAGAATTTTGACAAAGCAGCTGAGACATGCATGGACCACAAAAGACTTGCAAATGCTTCAGGATCTGGGATTAACCTTGCAGACAAGGGCCAACACAGCAATGCATGGATTGAATTAGATCTGGGTGCAGACAAGATTGCAGCAGTGACTGGGTGCAGACATGGTCTCAATGGTATTGAGTGCAGACTGAGTTGCAACAGATTAGAGTAGAGATGGTTGCCAAGGTTGGGGCAGAAGTCTGAGGACTAATCACATCGAAGATTTGAGGTTCAGAGTGACAGTACGAGGATCACAAAGAGGTGAGCCGTCAACATCAGTGAAGGAGTCACATGTGACAAGCTATCACCATCAGGTCAAGTACAGTCACGGGTTCATTCCCCCAACCTATAAAAGGGGATCACAGAGTTCAAAAGACAGTGCTGTTTAACAAAGAATTGAACATACAAAGTGTGCAAAATCAATCTGAATTCCAACTATTCAAGTGAGCTAAATTGAAGAAGAATAGGAAGAAGAGGGTTCACTAGTCTGCACTGAAGAAAAGAAGCTGCAGCAGAGTCCAACAAAGGATCTGTGCAAAGGGTCTAGGTTCTTCGCCTATGACAAGTTAGCTAGCTTGTAAAGGGGTTATCTTGTAAGCCAAAAAACAAGAAGATAGTGAACTCACCTATTCGATGTACTATACTGGTCATCAAGGGAAGACTCAACTAAGCTCTCGACTATTAGTTTATAACGAGTGTCTATACCAGTATAAATCCTGTGTTCTTTACTTACTTCTTATTTCTTTGCGTTGTTAAAACTGTTAGAAATCAATCACAACAATAAACATAGACAAACTCACAAAGTATAAGTATCTGCTGTAGACACTCTCAGTAGTCTGCAAAGAGTATCAGTGTGTTGAAATCAAATATTCCGCTGTATTACACTGAAAACTTGAAAAGATCG
>JAOVYX010000413.1:0-13673 GCA_035668315.1 Drosera spatulata
ATATATAACCTTTAAGCACGATTTATTTTAAAAATCATAACGTTATATATTCATCTCAAAACTCCCAAAATTCTCGGGTATTATAATAAGGAAGTATTGGAAGAGAAGGATAAAAAAGAGCTCTTCAGTGGGGGTGAAGTTGTAGGTCAGATAGTGGAAGGAGTTGATGCGTTCACGCTGGTAAGTGGTGTTTGCCAAAGCTTGCAGAAGGAATTTGCTGGTTCACCTGCTCCAACTACTATTGCTGGAGCTGTCAAAAAATGAGCCAAAGGGGACAAGCGAACAAAGCAACAATCTTGGAGAATTATACCAAAGAAGCGTGGCGCCAAAAAGATAGAAAAAATGATGCCCATTGACGTACCATCGTCGTCGCCAGGGAAAAAGTCAGTGAAGAAGTTACGTATCGTTTCAAAGGGAATGCCCGAGTTAATGGAATGGAACTCCTTCCAATCGAAGATCAAGAGTTAGTGCAACGCTTTTTCAGCATTTGTGACATAGAGTGAGTTCTGTCTTATTGTTATTTTTAAATTGACTTGTTCCTTTTCTTTAAATTGTTAACTCACATAGTTTCAACTGTAATTTATCTGATATAGAACTGCTTATCATAGAACTCCTTCCTTTCTTTAAACTATCTGTTCAACTACTTTAATTTATTATAGAGATCAACTCTGGGATAATCCAACCGATGATGGTTGTGACTGGTTAGCGGGAAAGGATATTGCCCTCCTGTTAAAGAACGAGGCGCTTACCGGTGACGTGATCAATTGCATAATGTCCTTGATAACTGAAGGTACAGATTGCACTTATTGGAGGCTTGAGATATTGGTAAGAATTGTTATTTACGTTGATTATAATTACATCTCTAATTTCGATGGATACTGAAATGAAGATTGTCATGCACCGTAATATAGTAGGATGTTTACTGAAATAGAGATTGTCATTGAATGTCTTGAAATGGATACTCTACAGGAAATGTTTGTATCAATGGTAAAGGAGGATGAGAGCAAATGGAGTAGAGATGTCCTGGCTATTAACTTGGAATTGGTAGGTAAACATCTTCAGACCTGGATTAAGAATTGCACCAAGGAAAAGTTCTTGTCTTCTCGACTTGTTCTGATCCCTCTTCATGATCGAGAGGGGTGGCATTGGAGTCTCTTAGTTTTGGATATCCAATCAGGAGAACTAACTCACTACGATTCCTGTCCCGGAGGTTGGAAGCGATTGCCATGTCAAGGAGTAGTTCTTGTTATTTTTCTAAGTTTATGTTATTGTATATCTTACGGAATCTGTACATCAATGTTTTCTTTTTTCTAACTACAGGCCCAATTTCTGGAGAATTACATCAATATGGTATATGAGATGGAGTCTAAAGTGGATTTGAAACAGGATCAAAAGTGTCAGAAACAGGAGGATGGCATAGCTTGTGAAGTTTTTATTGGTTTGTGGGTAGAAGTGCTTGAGTCGAATACTTATGACGAGGGATGTCGTTATGACATTGTTCAAGAAAGAGCTTGATTAGGTTTGAAGCTACTGCGTCATAAGTAATGTGCATTAGAGAAGCCGAGCAACGAATCATAAACTGTCATGATGTCATGAACTATTGATTTGTAATGAACTGCATCATTTGAACTGCCAAAACGAAAAGTCATGAATTGTATTATATTTTGTAATGAACTGCATGAGATTGACTATCGTTTCATACACGGATGATGATATCATTTTGTCATGAAATATTGATTTGTCATTAATGGTGATGATACAAACAGATAATATGATGACGTACAATCATGAACTGGTTGATATTTATGTATGAACTGAATGATAAAAAATACATGAACTGTATGAATTATATGAAGTTTTGAATCCATGAGAATGCACAGTAATAGATTGATGAAAGATAAATTACATGACATCATGTACATTATACTCCAAGAATGATGCACTTAATGGGTGTGAAGTTGATAAGGATTCATTCATATTCATGTGATGACATAGTAAATATTTGTATGAAGTTGATGAAGTTTCATCTAATCGAGTCCGATGTTAATTCTTTTAGGGAAATTTTACTCCATAGATGCACTGATACACTTTCAATATACTTTATAACGAACTGCCTCAAGAGTTCTACATGAACTATAAATATATCGACTGTAAACTGTTAAGGGTGACAATAAGATGAGGACATAGATCAATTGGATATGTTGTAAGCATCATAAATATTGATGTTTTAGCACAAAAAAGGCTACCAACGACTCAATATATTAATTCTCATTGTTCACTGACATGAACTGTGCCATTGTACAAATAAACTACGTCAATTAGTACACAAACTGTTATGAACTGAAGCTATGAATATGACTTTAAATAACTTGTGAACTGTCATGTAGTATCATGAAGTGCCATGTTGTCATCAGATAGTGTCGTGGACTATCATTTAGTGAACTGCAGTTAGAGTAAGTCATGAACTGTTATTCATTTAGTGTTGAACTGTCATGATCTGCAGGTAAAGTAAGTCATGAACTGTCATGTGGTGAACTACAGAAGAAGTAAGACATGGACTGTCTATTCAACTACGATGCACTGGTATCAGGGAACGCATGAACTATATTTTTAATAATTAAGAACTGCATACAATACATAATGCCACAGATACGAGACTTTATGACAGTTCTGCGAATTCGTAAAAGATATCTACATTTTAGATGGTTTAATCACCACGGATTGCGCTTTGACAAATGCGCCTATTTTGCCTATGTCTGTGGCAGCGAGTGCACGTCATCGATCTTGTATTGACCTGAGAAGATATCCTCCTGATCCTCTTTCGGCCTCTTTCGGCACCCTTATCTCAAGTAGACGAAGAGGAATCACAGGCTGCGGTTGCTGAGGAATCAGGTTAATAACCTCTCTGTAAGTTTCCATGTGCATCTTCACTGTGAAGAACGGTTCACAATATTTAACTAGACGATCACCTTTTGACTCAATGGCTGTACATGTATGCTTGCATGGCATACCATTTACCTGCCATTCCTTACAAGTGCATGTCTTTTGTGCAAGGTCTACAGCATGTGTCAAATCTTTATCAATCACTTCAAACTTGAAATGGGTGGCGCTATGAAGCCTTAAGCCACGATTTGCTTTATAGACAAGATCAAGTCTTTTTTTGGGAACCGGACACAAGACGGTAGTTCCGCTGAAATCAATCTCTCTTCGTTCATACATATACTTCATAATTTGGATCCGAATCTGATCAACCATGACGATGATTGGTAGATAATGAGAATCTCTAATCCAGCTATTGAACGATTCCGTCAGATTATTCGTCATGATTCTCTATCGTTTTTCGGTGAAAAGAGCATTGGCCCAACATTCTGGCCGTGAAACGGCAATGAAATTCCTTGATAGTGACATTGCGTTAATAATCTTGTTGATGTTTATTTGAAAAACATCAACTGTCATCCCGTAGACAACATTGTTGAAGACATTAATCCAATGCTTGTTGTTGAGATTAGGGTATTTCGTGAGTACCTAAAAGAAACCAATGAAGTAAACTGTCAGTTATATTGTACACGATTGCATCTAGATCCTCCCATGCACAGTATTGAGCAGACTAGTGAACTGCATTAAAAAGAGCTATGAACTGTGGATAATATAGATCGATACCTCCTTCTTAAAGTTGTTGACAAGATGCCTCAAGCGTAATGAGTGATGAGCATTCTGAAAATATTGAGAAATTGCATTCAACAACCCTTTATGTCAATCCGAGAAGAAAATATGTCGATGCCACGCTCCACCATTATATGGCGACAATGCTCGACCGAATTGATCACAGAACCATACCCAATTCTCATTGTTTTCTGCTTCAACCACACCGAAACAAATATGGAACATTTGATTCTGAGCATCAAGTGCTATTGCGGACAGAAGACAATCCCGGTATTTTCTTTTTAAGAATGTTCCATCAAGAAACACACAAGGTCTACATACTTGGACAAATACAATCAAAGAAGCCCGAAAAGCCACAAACAATCTGATAAATTATCTCGATTCATTATTCACCTCATACTCCACAATGTTTCCAGGATTCGTGATCCTCAAATTGCTACAATAAGTACGCAATTGATCGAAAGAACATCTGGACCTCCCATGAATCTCCTCTAAAGCATGCTCCTTCCCTCGCTAAGCATGGTGATAACGTAACCCAACATCATACTTGTCTTGTATGTCCTTCACAATCTCCTTAGGGGCATAGCTAGAAGTATGACGTAGCTTCCTCTTAACAATATTTGTAACCCAAATAGATTTTGCTTTTGGATGACCTCGATCTCCTAAGCCGCTTTCACAATTGTGCGTAAGTTTGTATTTTCTAATTGCAAATTCCTCATCTCTCTTTGATTTGAATGCGTAAACTCTCCAGTTACAGTTCACGTCGATGTATGAAACAACGATCTTTTCAGAAGTGTTTTTCTCGAACTTGAAAACACATTGTATAGAAATGACATAATTTTTAATCGTCACCCCAAACTCTTCCGCGCTTTCGAAACTTTGAGCTACGCCTTCAATAGATTCACGCCATAATTCGATGGAAATACTATCATTGTTTGTTATGCTCATACCACTTGGGTTTTCATTGTTACATGATCTGCACATCATAAAACAGCCCATTAAGTTTCATTAATGTCACATGATATACTGCATTAACTGTATGAATAAAAGGCATTAACTAAATAGTTTGAAAATCATGAACTACTAGGTATGGAAGTTATGAACTAACAGAAATAGAAGTTATGAACTTCAAGGTACAGAAGTTATGAACTGTTGTGTATAAAAAATCATGAATTACAAGTATGCCCATGGGATAATCGCACACTCGATGAGCTACTCCTTGAAGGTGGAGGTGTAACAAACCTCTTCGAAACTTCTATCTCGATGACGCCAATATTAACGCATGTGCACACATGTAACATGTTCGTCACATCGCTATCAATGGATAACGTTACCTGGCATCCAATTTGTGGCATAAAATAACGCAACACCATATTTATTGGAATTATTTGAGGATACTTCTCCATCAATTGCTCGTATATCTGCACCAGCGATATGAACTTCCTTACATTGATGGAATAACAGTTCCCTTCAAACGAACATAGAGCTATTAGTTCCACATCTAACGGTTGTGGTCCATTTAACGGTTCCACTGTACTACAAATAAAAAATAATATAATAAAAAATCAAACGTGAACTGTAAGAACAGATACTGTGAACTACAAATAAACAAGTAAGTGAACTGTTTAAAAAAAACAATGAATTGTAACTAAAATGACTTGTGAACTGTAAAAAAATGAACTGTGAACTGCAAACAAAAACGATTTAGAGTAAAACAAAAACAGATTGTGACGTGTAACACAAGAACTTTTGAACTGTAACAAAGAAAAATATGAACTGTATTCAATGCGTAATCGAATCTCAAATGATACGAATTATAAAAATAATCAATACTGAACTGTAACAATAAAGACTGCTAACTACAAAAAAAAAAAAAAAAAACACAGTAAACTGTCTCAATAGAAGTTATGAAGCACAACAAAAGGATTTGTGAACTGCAAGAAATTGAACTGTAAACTGCAAACAAAAACGATTTTTGACTGAAACAAAAAAAAAAAATTGTGACGTGTATTATAAAAACTTCTGAACTGTAACAAATGAAAAATACATCTCGGAGTTATATTTCTTTCCATCTCAGAGCTGTAGATGTTGCATTGGTAGCTGGTCGATGATGTAAAATACATCTAACATTAATGAAAACGATAATTTAAAAAAAAAAATGCACTATGACTCAAAAGAAAGAACGCTGGCATGTCAGGTTCCATATCAACCTCATCTCCAATTCATCCCTCTCGATCAAAAGCAACAACAAAACCAAGAGACAACATCAAAAACCCATTTACAAAAGTGATACAACCACAATTGACCATACAATACGATTAAGCTAAAAAAAAACTCCAAAAGAAAACAACCGCATCACCCAATTTCTGTCATCGACCACGACATCCAAAATGATCTTAAATTTAGTGACGATTTGAGATTTTATGGAGATGAATAATGAATACAATATTGAAGTGAAAGAAATTGATTTGGATAATAATGGAGAGAATGAGGATGAAGGAAAGGAGATTGGGTTAGGATGTTGGGTTTGATTAACCATGAGTATCTAAACTAACATATTTTTTCATTTGAATACCTAAATATAAATTGAAACCTTTTAAACATCAAAATATAAAGTAAAATTTTCTTAGGATTCTATTTGTAGTTTTTCGAAAAAAGTTTAATTGAAAAAAAATTTAAAACTTTTCATTTGTTTTCCCAGAAACCGAAAGTTGTGTGGTGGGACATACATCAATGAGAAGCCCAGAAAGAGAATGAATGTACTCGAGTTAGTCACGGCCACGTAATTCTTGGCAGCTTAATCCCGGTTCACTTACCAACTGACCATTTCTATGTCATATTAGGCGTATGTTAATTAATCATCATGTTATCAACTTTTGTTAAAAAATATCTGATTTCATTAAATTAAAGTTGATTAATATTATAATCGCTCCTTGAAGTAAATGGTGAGAGTTGTATTCAACCCATATGTCAGTGAAGAAGTATATCGGCTCATAAGCACTCCCATTAGCAATTACTTGCAGTAAATTCATGAGACCAGCAATAGTAGCTGTCCATGTAGTGCTATACCGGTCAGCAGCATACCAAATTGTGACAGCATCAACAGCTTCAATTCCCCCTTGTTTTGTCGAGAGCTTTCGATCTCTTTTGAAGTAAGGTGGTGGGTTGGGGGAGTCACCACTCAACTGGCGGCGAAGTAAAGCTGAAGAAATGGTCCCATCGTCGAGTGTGGGGCTCTTCCTCTCAATGCTATACTGATTACTGTCTTTGTTGGAGTGAGGATAATAAGCAAATGCAATGCTCCCTTTTTTGCCAATTCAGCTTGAATATAAAGGACGGTTTGGTCGGCTGCAACTAGTTGTAAAGTGTTTACAAGAACCTCAAATTATTGAGGGTTTTCAATGCCTGCCCCATGTATGTATGTCCCACCTCCTCATCAACTCCTAAATGGCGGTCAAGGTTAAGGGTGTTAATCAGTTTGATTTTGATTAATCGATTCGATTTTAAATCACGAAAATCATAATCGAATCGATTAATTAATCGATTTGAAAATGAAAAATCGAAATCGTTTATTAATCGGTTTCGATTTGTTGATTTTTAATTGGTTTTGGATTGTATCATTTTGATAAATTTGGTTAGACAATTCTGTAGTATTTTGGTTGAACGTTACAAGTAGTTTGTGTTATTAGATTGTATATTTGTACATTACTTTCAAAACATATGAGACAATTCTTGTATGATGAAAAACAACAAAAATCGTTATCATGTACAAATTATACATCATATGTATGTTTGAGAGATTAAGAAATATAAAATAACAAACTAAAACTTATCTAATTTATTCGTTTTATTGGTTAAATCATTCAATTTACGTATGATTTCATGGATTCATTTAAAATGTTTGAAAAATTAATCATTACCGATTCTTTTATTAGGTTTTAAATAATTCGTGTAATCGATTTTTTCTGTTCGAATCATCGGTTAATCGATTTTAACCCGAACCAAACCGAACCGATTAATTAAACAATTTTATTTTTAAATCGAAAATGAACCGTTTAATATTCGATTTTGTCGGTTTCCGTTTATCGATTTCGATTATGCATCGATAATCGATTTCGGCTTAATTTTGACACCCTTAAACAATATTATCAAATCATAACCAAATCAAACTGAAGCAAAGCAAAGCAAAAGCAAAACAATTTGATCATCATCATAGAAACGTGTAGTATGTATAAAAGTGACATGATGCTCACAATTTTCAAATGCCAAATCCATCGCTGTCCGCCTCTTTGATCACCTTTGTTTCCTATTGGCCCTCTCCCATATTCCTCCCACTCCTTTTAGCATCATCTCTCCCACCATTTCCATTTCTCTATCTCTCTGCTCTGTAAGCAGAGCAAACACAACATCATTTCAAATGGAAGCCAAAAACTCGCCGCTCAAACGAAAACAAAAACGAATTTCTTCAACACATGCAGAGTCGACACATCGAGGCAAGTGATCTCCCTCCCTCCCTCCCTTCTCCTTCATATCTTGATATACCGCTATTTCTTCCCTCACATCTAATCATAATAAAGTACTGTTTGTTTTGTCCAATAAAATTACTAACATTTATAAAATTGGATCTCAATTAAATTACAATCTTATCTTATTTGAAGTTTTTTTAAAAAATATTTTTATTATTTATTTTATATCATATCAATCTATCCCATTATTTTTTCTCCTCCTATCACAGATAAATTAAAATCAATTAATTATAATTCTGTTGGGACAAGGGAGAGGGAGCAGTTTGAATCTCTTCTTCGATTTCATATGATCTGTGGAGAGGATTTGTGATCAATGTTTCTATGTCTCCTTTTATTATTTATTCAAATTTCATATGATTGACTAATTCAGGATCCATCCGTTGATTGATTGTCTGTTGCTTGATCAAAACAACTCCTATACAGCTCATCCGTTTGATGAATGATTAGGAAGCTGATTACATATACTACTACTACCAGTAGTTTGATTTGCTTTTGAGTTTTAAATTAGTGACTACAGCTTCACCAATTAGTGCAAATTTATCCTATCCTGATAGAATTATCAACGTTTCTTTACCTTTTGATCTACTCCGTATAAAAGAGTTACGGTTTTTCTCTACCTTTTAATTTTCTACCTACTAGTTTTGCTTTTGCTATTGAGGCCCTAGTTGCGAATTTGGTAATGTGATCAGCAAATATGATATTGTCGAAATAGGCTTAAACATGGACAAAGCAATTCTTTCTCTGTGATGTACAAGAAAACATACAGTCCATGACAAAGGCTTTAGCATTTCAGCTTCCACTCTCGAACTGATAGTAATAATGTTAAAATCAGAGGATGGAGGAAAGGTAGGTTTAAATTAATACTTCCTTCATCCCATTTAAAATATTATTTTTTTTGACATCCTATTCAAAGTATGATTTTTTGATGTACTATTTAAATTATAATTTTTTTATTTATCAATTTTTTTATTAAAAATATATAAAAATATTTTTATTTTATATCACATCAAACTCATTCACCATCATTTCTTCCTCACTCATTTCTCTTTCACACTTACAAGAACTAATTTATCCATCCTTATAAATTGAATATATATATAAATTATTATGTCAAATCAATTCGTCGTAATTTGAATGGGGACGGAGAGGATAATAGATATGGTGTTGAGTTGGATTCCAGCTTTCAGGTTGCACATGGTCTGCCTGAGAGATGTTTGATTTCTCTCTACTGTTACCGTGTGTGCTTTCTCACTGACGAGATGCGTGCTCTGTACCTGCTCTCATCTCATTTGCCTGTAAGTTTCTCGTGGCAAAAACAAAACACTCCAATGAGTTAAGGTCGCCGCAGCGTGCAGAATCCTGCATACAATCTGCTAGCCTGTTTAGAATATTGTACATTATAAATCAGCGACATGCCGATGCAAACATGAACAGTTCAAACTAGAGACAGTAGTCCTGATGCGTGACATGATGAATATATTAATCGTGATCTGTATGCGTTTGTACTCAATCTAGCATAAAACATTCCTTTCAAACTAGGATATACAGGCTTTTGCCTCCCTTCCATTGTCAGATAACTCCTCTTTCTGAATTTAATACTACACTATCACATGCTTAACATTGCTAAATGACCGTTGTATCTCAGGTTGGGAGAGGTCCCGATACATGGAGGAAGAGACAATTGCAGATCAAGAGGAGGCGGAGGTTATAGGAAGCCTTACAACTGCTCCCGGATCACTTGAGGTAGCTTCACGTCAATCTCTTAACTATGATGCTCTTCCGCCATTTGGCACCAAAAGAATGTAACTATATCCGCTGTCAACAGATAAAATTCACTATCTCACCTATATATCCAAAGGGATAAAACAGAGACAATGAACTGATTACGGTAGCACTGAACTGTTAGTAAATACTGTAGTAATGGATAGTTGACATGTCAAAGTTGAAGCAGGAAAGGGAATTCAAATGGGAGCATGAGGATGAATCTTGGGACGGAGGATTCGTCAAGGTAGAGAAGGATGAGCAGCCATTTTTCAGAGAACATAGTCCTGATACAGAATCTGTCAGCAGACAGATACCTGAAGCTGGGGGGAAGATCACGCAGCTGGAGATAGAGTTGGAAAGACTAGCTCAAGCATTGCAAGAGTCCACGTTGGAAAATGCACAGTTGAAACAAGAGCTATCCCTTACCAGGGAAAAGTTTGACGAGAGGGAAAGATCACATATAAAGCTTGAACGAGAGCGCAAGAGATTGCAGGAAAAGCTGCAAGAAGCCGAGGAGAACTTCGCAGGACAACTGGCAACGTTGCAGGAGGCTTTGCAGGAAGAAGAAGCTAAGAACAGGCAGCTCATGGGCATAAAGGAAGCATTTGATAGCCTCAACCTTGAGCCAGAAAGCTCAAAGAAGAATACTGAGCGGTTGGAACGAGAATTACAATCGTCAGTAGAAGAGTTGAGGAAGTTTGAGAAGCTGCATACCAAAACCACTTCAATAGCCGACTTAGAGAGAAAGAAGGCATTACGATTCGAGAACTTGCTAGAAGAAGCTAAAATGGACGCAAAAGAAAGGGAAGACCAGATTGCCTACCTTCAAAATGAGCTCGAAGGCCTTCATGAGAAACTTGCTGAAAATGAGGATGTTCAAGAGGCACTGGAGAGCACCTCTGCAGAACTTTCCACGGCACAAAAAGGGCTACAAGCCACAAAAGCAAATCTGATTAATTTGCAAAAGACGATATCCTCAAGAGATGCTCAGATAGACGAAGTGATGCAAGAACTTGACCAGTTGAGAGGCTTAGAACATCAGCTGAAGGAGCAGAACTTGGCTATGGGCTCTCTTCTTTCTTCCACAGAGGATGACCTCCTATTGAAAACCTCTGAGTTGGAGGGTATTGAATTGCAGCTGAAAGAGGAAGTATATGCCAGGGCTTCTGCTGAAGATGCACTTCAAATCTGTGAAGAGCAGGTTACATTGTTGAAAGATGAGCTGGCTAAGGCTGCACATGAGAAGCGAAATCTGGAAGGCATCGTGGCGGATCTTACCGGCAGTATATCTTTGATGAAAGAAAATTATGCCGATCTTGAGAAGAAGCTAAATACCTCAGATGAAAAATTTGATAAAACAAACTTTCTTCTGGCTGAATCTCTCAGTAATCATACCAAACTGGAGGAAAGGCTGAAATCTCAGCAGAAACTTCATGAAGAGACTGAAGCTGTAGCAGCATCTTCTTCAAACAGGATCCTTGAACTGGAGGAGATCATCCACGCTTCCAATGCTGCCACTGAGGAAGCGAAATTGAAATTTCAAGATCTAGAGTTAGAATTCAAAGCAGCAGAAAATAGAAACATCGAGCTGAAGCAACAGCTCACTCTGGCAGAGACGAGTCATGCTGATGTCGAACGGGAACTAAAGGAGTCTAATGAAAAGATATTTGAAATAGAAGTGAAGCTACAAGAGATGGAGGCTGAAAATGAGCAGGCAAATAGACAAATAGAAGAATACAAAGCAAAGCTAACACAGGTGGAGTTGGCACTGCGTCAGGCAAGATTGCATAGTTCGGAACTTGAGGAGGAGCTGAAGAAAGTAGTTGAGCAAAGTGCGGCACATGAGGGGCGAGCTAATGCCACACATCAGCGTAGCCGAGAATTGGAAGATTTGCTCCAGAATTCCCACAGCAAAGTTGAGGGTTCTGAGAAACGGATGGGTGAACTGGAATCACTGATGGAAGAACAGAAGGGCAGAATTCAGGAACTTGAAGAACAGATACCATCATTGCAGAAGAAGTACGAGAAGGCACAAACTGAGTCGAAGGCACACCAACAGACTGTATTCGAGTTGAGATCAGAAGTCCAGAAGCTTGAGCTCTCAAGATCAGACTTAGAGGAAGCAATACAGATAGCCCATGATAAGGAAAGGAATCTGACAATATTATTACAGGATGGCGAGGAGGAGAAGAAGAAAGCAGAGAAAGAATTGAGCAGTCTAATCAGAAAGCTACAGGAAACCGAAAAGTTGTTAGATGAATGCAAGGGAAAGATTGCTGAACTAGAATCTGCATTGACTCAAACACGTGTGAACAACATTAACCTTGAGGAAGAAATGAAGAGAGTTTCTCAGCAGAGTACGGAACAAGAAAGACGAGCCGATGCCACCCATAAACGTAATCTCGAATTAGAAGATTTGCTACAGTCCTCCCACTCTAAGTTTAAGGGTGTTGACGAAAAGGCGAGCAAGCTAGAGTTACTACTGGAATCCGAGAAGGGGAAAGTTCAAGAACTTGAAGAACATATGAGCACATTGGAGGAGTTGTATCAGGAGGCAAAGGTTGAGTCAAAGGCAAATTATAATATGGTATCCCATCTGAAGTCAGAAGTCGAGAAGCTGCATTTATCAACATCAAGCCTGGAGGAGGCACTAGAGCTAGCCAATGAGAAGGAGACATCATTGACAGAGCTGTTGAATGCAAGTACAGAAGAGAAGAGCATATCAGAGAAAGAGGTGAGCAGTTTGATAACAAAGCTCAATGAAACTGAAGATGAGTTGGAACTACTACAAAATGAAGCGACTGTCACGCAGAGGAAACTGGTGAGCCTTGAAAGTGACCTGAAAGCCACAGGACACAGGGAAAGGGAGGTTATTGAAAAACTGAAATTAGCTGAGGATCAATTAAAGCAGGAGCGAGAGGCCATACAGAAAGTATCAACGAGGAACTCAGAGCTTGAAGCATCGCATGTATCCTTGGTAAGGGATTCGGAGAGGAAACTCGATGAGGCAATGAAGAATTTCACAGAAAAGGACTCCGAAGCCAAAACTATGTTTCACCGACTGCAGCTTCTTGAAGATCAAGTACAAGTCTATGAAGAGCAGGCAGCTGATGCAGCTCATAAGCTGGCAATGCTGGCGGAAGATTTGGATCTGAGCTCAAAGAAAGTAGCTTCATTAGAAAGATCAAATGAGGATCTGAAAGAGATGTTATCAGAAGCTGAGAAGAAAACAAGAGAATTACTTGAACGGAACATGACTTTGGCTTCTACAAACGAACAGCTGCAAAACAAGATGAGTGAGCTCGAAGAACTGCTCCAGTCTGCTAATTATGAAAAGGAAACTGTGGCTCAGCAAGTTGATTCTCACTTGAATACCATTCGTGAGTTAACAGACAAACTCACAAAATCCCAAGAGCTCCAGTCTGCAACTGAAACTCGGGCCCTTCAAGCGGAAACACTGGTGAGGGAAACAACTCAAAGTCTAGCTGATAAAGAATTGGAAGTGGAAGTGCTTAATGAAAGACTCGTTGAAGTCCAAGGTCAAGTTAGGACACAGGAAAACCAAGCTCGTGAAGCATCTGAGATTGCAAAAATGGAATCGGAGCAGACTAAGCAAATATTGCAAGGTAAGGAAAAGCTGATCGGAGATCTGCAACAGAAACTTGGCCAACTTGAGAGTCATAACAATGTCTTAACCGAAGCAAATATGACGCTTGGGGA
>JAOVYX010000414.1:0-13667 GCA_035668315.1 Drosera spatulata
ATTTGGATTTGAGACATTAGAAGTGTTTGTAATGTTTGGATATTGGACTCGACAATGAAACTGTGTTAGATTTAATATCTCTTTTCTCGTAGTTCGGATGTTTGTAAAAGTAGGATTAGTACGCAAGAAAACAGTTTATTAGACGATTTGAGATACAAAAATGACGACTAAATTTTTTTTTAATCGTTAAATTTGGAGACCAAAGGTTGAAATTGGTCGTAAAAAATAGAGATCAATTTATCAAATTAGTCGCAAAATTGACGATCAATTTATCAGTTTAGTCGCGAAATTGACGACTAAAAATATCAATGATCGTAAAACTTAAAGCATTAGGTCAACACAAATTCACGACTAAGATGTAGACGTAGTCGCTAATTTTGGCGACTAAAAAGAACTTTAGTCGCGAATTTAGCGATTATAATGCTATGTTAGTCGTCAAATATTTTGCGACAAATATGTAATTTAATCGCTAAATTTACGACTAAATTTAAACATTGGTCGTCAATCTCGGTTAACGAGGAATGATTTCGCGAGGATGATTTTTAGTCGCTGTTTAGTCGTCCGTTGAATTTTACGACCAATTCTCATTGAATTTTACAATCAAATATGTACTGTTTAGTTTTGTAGTGTTAACGAGTTCAGCCAGCATCGTTTTCCTTGATTCAGGAACTCCTCCTATTATAATAGCATTTTTGATGTTGTTCACAACAAGGCCTGATACAGAAGAAAAGTGTTAAAGCTGCTGCATAATAAGGAGGAGGAGCAGATCATGAGCTTTCCTAAATATCATCGAGTAATCGGCAAAGCTAACCATGACGATCTTATCCTTTTTACATTTGGGATGAAATCAAAATCCAACCTGAGTAGACATCACAGCTAGGCATCTGGCCAAGTACTCAAGGGAGATATCAAATATATGAGGGGAAAAAAGGATCCCCTTGTCGAAGCCCTCTTCCCCCTCGAAGAATCATGAATGCCACTATTTAGGGATATAGAGAACCTGGGAGAAGACAAGCACACCATTATCAACTTAGCAAATCTTGGAGGGAAGCCAAAATTTGATAACTGATCTTCGACATAGCTCCATAAAACAGTATCATAAGCTTTCTTAAGGTCAACCTTCAACATTCATTTAGGAGAGATAGATTTTCTGCCATATCCAGCTAGGAGCTCTTGAATAAGGAGGATATTATCAGGCATATGTTAACCCGAAATAAATGCACTATGAGACAGAGAGATGATTTCTGGTAAAACGAGTTATAACCGATTAGCCAATGCCTGGGAAATGATTTTATATATCATATTGCAGCAGGAGAGGCCATTGGAACCTTAGACACCAAGCTGATAATGGTGCAGTTGAGCTGATTAAGAAGTAGACCATTTCTGAAGAATTGGAGTATTGCAGCTGTGACATCAGCTGCAAACCATGAATAATTTTTTCCCCTGATAAATATGCGCCTAGTCTACACTGAAGATCGTGATCTTAATCTCGATGACCATGAAGATATTTTTGTAATGCTAACATTTTTTATTTTTTATTTTTCACCAGCAAGTGGAGATTAATGTGGATGAAGTCCCACCAAACTAGCCGCACAGAACCTTCTAGCAGCAAGCACGCAGTGACAGTGTTCTCTTCTCCGCAGACCCGCCAACTTGGTCATTGGGTTTTGAGATTCATGAATATCAGAGTTTGTGCATGAAAAGTTGAATGTACCAGTTACCTAATATTAATCCTATTGTTAGTCAAGTTCGAGCATTCACGTGGTAGCTCGTGAATATAGATATGATCCGAAGAACAATTGGACTGAGCCCAAACAGTATAAAGAAGATAACGATTCGACAACAAGACAAAATCTCAAGTCGCTAAGATGAGTGCTAGCTTAATGTCATGCAAGCCCGTTCACAATTATAAATAACATAATTCACAAGTCTCAACAAAACGGTCTATAAAAGTCTCAACATTTTGAATATCAACAACAGTGATCCATGGGGAAGTTAGCCAATTTAATCGAGATAAAAAAAAGCTCACTGTATAGGTAGAACTTGCAACTGTTACAACAACATATTTTCTCCTTTTCGAATTAAATGAAACGGTTTAATCCGTCACATGATTTTATGTAAGGGTTGAATTTGATTAGTATATTGTGTTCTTTTATGATAATAGGGATTAATATGAAACTATGTGAGAAAAGTTATTGGGATGTGATGGGATAGTGCGTTTAATTTGATATCAATTTGATTACAAAGAAAGAAAATAAAACAAATATTGTATATATTTCAAGACACTTTAAAAAAAAAGTTACATTTAATATAGATATTTACGAGAGTAAATAGCACCCATTTAATAACCCATTAGCGATCAAACATGGTCATATATACTTGTCGCTACACGATGATCCGAACTCCTCGTTATTCTGCACACAGTTTAAAAGAAGCATCGAATTTGGGTGAAAATATCCTGATGGCTAATTAGTGACAACTACGTACAAGCCTACAAATTTCATACTAGAGGATGATTAATTATCCTTCTTATCTATCAGCCTCTCCTTGGCAACCCCTGCTATATATACATGAAAATGAAGCTTTCACTGTCCACTTCAAGAGCCACCACTTTACCACCACCGTCGCCACCGTCGATATGTCTCACCGTGTACGTGCTGCCCCTTCTGCCGGTACTGGTAGCTACAACCCGACCGAAGAGGAAGTTACAGCCAAGGATCAATGCTTGGTGCGTGAGCAGGACAGATTGATGCCGGTTGCAAACGTGACAAGGATCATGAAGAAGGTCCTGCCACCCCACGCCAAAATCTCCGGCGATGCCAAAGAGACCATTCTGGAGTGTGTCTCCGAGCACATCAGTTTCATCACCAGTGAGGCCAATGCCCGGTGCCAGCATGAAGGGCGTAAGACTGTCACTGCGGTTGATGTGATATGGGCCGTGAGCAAGCTTGGGTTTGACGATTATGTAGAACCCCTTATACTTTACCTCCATCGATACAGGTAAATCACGCAACTTCGATTAATCATATCCTTTATTCGTTATGCTTCAAAAAACTTCATACCATGTTCTCAATTTTGAAAGAAAATAACCATCCCAAATATCCTGTCATGTTAACAGGGAACTCGAGGGGAAACGTGCAATAAGAGCTGATCCAAAGTCCAGGCAACCAGGAGATGATCAGTATGAGCCGCCAATGGGTAATATGATTATTTCCGCCTCGTCATCCAGCGACACAATTCTTGGACCACTCTACAACTATAGCCACGAACAACATGATGAAGGCATGGTCTGATGCAGGATCGTCTTTTCAGCAAGGTTGAAGCGTTTTACAGCTAGCTAGCACACTGGTTTAAAGTTGAGCCGCGAAAACTCCAGATAATTTGGTTTATGTGACTGTTAAGGGACGAAGGTATTAACTGATTTATAGCTGTCCTGATTATTTTCCTGTATTCAACACCAGACAAACTAATGAATTTAATTATATGTAAGAAGTATACTTCAACGCTTGATCTGCAAGTTTGGTTCAATTATCCTTCGATTTTTTGGCTCACAAGTCACAACCTATGTTTCTGCTTGAGCACCCATTCAGCTTTCCCTGCAAATATTTTTCCAAGTTATGCAGTTGTGGCTTCCTCTGCTGATCCAAGGGTTCTCAGGACATGAGCTCAAATATTCATTCAAGAAGTGCACTTTTCCTCCAATGAATATCGTCTAGTATGTATGCTAAATCTTCAGGTTTCATCTCGAGGGACTAGTTGATGCCTCAGAATCCACTCTTTTAAGGACAACTCTCACAATACACATATTAACCACATGGGATACCATGTGACAACTTATAAGTCAAAAAACTCTCCCTTCTATGGACTAATCTTTTGGGATTTGGCTTTTCTTTTGGGGTTAGACCTCAACAGCAAAGGTCTCAAAAAATTTAATAGGTGGATTAATAATCACCAAAGAATTGCGTTATTTGATCCACTAGAACAGATTGAAATTATTCCCCGCTACTTGCTAATTCACCATCATAGTTGATGTTGTGAACGTTTGCAATCAGTAAAACAAGTAAGAAAATACCTATAAAAACCTCAAAACATGCATGCTATCAACTTAATTGTATAATGAACTTGTTCATTTTTCTTCATCCGCGATTGTTTCTAATGCGTTGCGCATTGAGCAAAGATAGCTTCACCATTCTTGAAGATAAGGGCTGCCTTAGGCTTGAACTTGTCGAACTTTGCCAAGATATACGTCAAAGCGCGGTTGCAAAGGTATCCTGCTTTCACGACCTTCTGACAGCACACGGAATCATTGAACTTTCCATTACCGAAAATAGCCTTTGATATCTTGATACCGCACGCCTGAGTTGTTTGATCGATGCAGTCTCCTAGATATTTGTAGAAACCTGGTCTTGGTTGTGGTGGCAATGGTTGTCCGAACCAGGTGTCGATAGGAGACGGGTTCTCAAACGAATTCTTATCAGCACCTGCCATCATAGCATTAGCTCCACAAGCTACAACTATTGTCATGATCAAACAAGCTAGAACCTTTTCCATATTGTAAGTTCTTGGGATTTCTTATTCAACTATTTTTGAGAAATGAAATAGATTGCAGTAGAAGATTGCAGATGGCGCATGCTTTATACACATGAACAAACGAAATGTTTCATCTCAATTACACTTTCATTTACTGATGTATTAGTTATCAGACGTTAGAAAAGCAACACAGAAACAATAGCATACATATTTCTTAGTAGTAGTAACTTTCTTCCCTGGATTTCTTAGTAGTAGATCTTATTTGTTAAAACATCAGTTCTGAATAAGAAACTTTCTTTCCCAGGAAGTGTTTGGTAAAGAACGTTTCAATCGAGCACAAGATGGGTCACGCCCACCTCGATCTGCAACAATCGCATCAGTAGCAATGTTAAGGCAGATTCTAAGCCTCTTCGAAGGGAAATAACGTAGAAGACTGCCGTCCCTCTAAGCAAGAACAGTATTGTCAGTGACAGCTCCATGTCTTGTGTCACCTGTGAGGTTGTTCAAGATGTTAAGGCTTTCCGGTGTTGAATCTGGAAAGGTAGGATTAACGGTCAGGTTGGCAAACCATCCTCATTTTCTTTCATCAAGTTCTCCTCAATGATGATGTTCGAGTACTTGGATACAATCAGGTGAAACTAGTTTACATTGTACTTCTGATGGGTGAATAATTACTTGTTCGTACTAAGATTATCGAACTCTGATCTCCAGATCTTAACTAGTATATCAGTTTCCAAAAGGCAGGTAAGTCCGCTACAATCTCGTCCACATGAAGCCATATAAGTATTACACAAAATCACCGATACCACAAAGATCAACCAAACGGAACAACTTCCTTCCTCGATCATCAAGGATTCGATATTAAGGAATGGTGGTTGATCATTGATTTTGACTAGTCATTAGTTTTGGTTGATTATCAATTCAATCCCTAACTTTAAAACATATGTCCTGCTAAATAATACGATCAAACAACTTCATAGGAAACAAAAACCCAGCAGACAAACAGCCAAACAGTACGAGGTCTTCTGAAATAACTTCATAGGAATCTAAATGGGAACAAGAGAAACACTAGGCAAAACCGACTTGGTGCACGCTCAAGCCTTGACTGCTTCAGATGGCTTCGAAGCAGCCGAGAGCCTCGACCTCTTCCTTGCCAAGCTTTCACTTCGCCTTTCTCTCTGCTCCTTCAACCTCTGAGCAAGAAGTTTCTGATACTCAGCTGCCTCAGACTGGGCCTTGGCGATTCTCTTCTTCTTGTCTGCAATTCTAGCACGCTTCCTTTGCAGAGTCAATGGAGTCACCAACCTCTGTATCTTAGGAGCCTTGCTCACAGTTTTCCCTGTATATTATGCAAGCAAAGGACAGGCATTGATTCACTTCATGTAACATGATGAACAATGCCAAAACAGGAAATATTAGGTAACTATTTTGTTGAATGAGAACTGCAATCCATACCAGCCTTGGTAGTGAATGTCCTGCGGTATGTGTTGACGTACTTGCGGACATCATCATCCTTGGTAAGGTTGAAGAGCTTGCGGATCTTCGAGGCTCTCTTTGGTCCTCTCATCCTAGGCTTCTCAACATCAGTCAGGCCAGGTAGATCATAATCACCCTTCTTCACAATAACCAAGTTCAGGACAGACAGATCCTGGCTGACAATACACCCACGGATGGACTTCCTCCTGCGCTCTCTATTACGCCTCCCGTAACCGCGGAAGCATGGAGTGCCTGAAAATCAGCACGAAAGTGAATTCCTACTCCAACTCATAGAACAGGGTAATAGAAAACCACACTAGAAAATGCATGGCGGTTTTCTATTACCGAAAGTGTGGTTTTCTAGTGTGGACTAGTCAAAGGCGGACTCTTCCATAGAAAACCAAATAATATTGTTCATCACCTCAATGAAGTAAAAGGCGGACTCTTCCAGGGGTCAACACACCCTGTTTCATTGGGAAACCTTGTTTGTCGCAGCCTCCCATGATCTTGAACACATAACCCTTGAATTCCTATTGTAAACAAAAGATCAGGCACTATCTAAGGATTTGTGTTGGCAATAAAATCAACGAGACACATTGTTGGTGTAAAAAGCATACCTCTCCGAGAGCATCTCCACTGACCTCTTGTGAAATCCTCTTGTCATAGAAAGCTCGGCTACAAAGCAAGAAAAGAAAATGAAAAATGTTCATACAGTATGGTAAGACCACGAAACCTAAAACAAGAAAAGCATACATAAAACATGTCTGAGCTCATGAGTGCACGAAGCCATGATAAAAATAGGCTGCAGTGCAAGCATAGATAACTCGTAGCAGGGAGGCAAAGTTGTGGGCTGAATACGCCACCTTCTCGAGCGATTCAGTGAAAACTGTTTGCCTTTTCCAAATCAACAACAGGTTGCACAACATCAAATACAAAGGTCTAGATAGTTAGCCAATACTTTTTTTTGAGATCGAATTATGGCTCAATTAAATCACAAAATCACACGACGGCGGCATATAAATCTATTCAAAAGTACCAACATATTCCTCAACATCGACAAACAAATGCCAACGTCAACATATGGTGCACACGATCGGATCTAGCCAATGATACAGCTACAACAGAGAAAAGACCTCAGATTAACATCTTGCAGGCATGATGCCTAGGTAATGAAGCCTAGGATGCCACTTGCAAACAACGTTAACGCTGTAATCCGAATTCAACACATAAAGATTCTCCATTGAGTGAAACATAACTTCATTGCTGCTAATATTCAGTAAGTCCAAAGATTTTGTTTCCCAGCGATATCTCAAATCGAACAACATTGAGCAACAATGATTAGACAAAAGTGCAACAATCCACATACTACCATCATATAGAACATCAGATGACTCCTCTAATGGGAATACATAATCTTTTTTACCAATGTAAATTTTCAAATCTCTCATAAACACAACTACAGACACCATCATCATCATCACATGAAACTCATAATCCAAGCAATGCAAACAATCCAACGACAAACTAATCAACAAAACAAAGCCCAGATTCCAATATCGAAAGAAGAAGAATACTACCAGTTTCTGACCGCATCGATCTCGAGTTTTTTCTGGCACCCAGTGGTCGGATTCGCGATGTTGAACTGCAAACAACCCAAAATGTCAAAAAACAAAGAAATATCAATAAAAAAACCATCACATAAGCCTAACTATGATCATTTAAGCGGAGATGTGCAAAGTCAACTTCATGTTGGACGACGAAAATGGCGGCGGAGATCAGGCGGCAGCGGCGGTAACTCAGTGAAACGACATGAAATGGCGATGAATGCAACGGACAGGCTAGGGTTTTGGAGGTGAGGGATCATGGGCTGGGCTTTTACATCGAGACATGGCCCAAAACAAATATTATTGGCCCAGAATGATATGGGCCTCTAGTTATTGATTCTTCAACCCACCACTATCAAGTACTCAAAAAGAAAGAAGAAAAAAGTCACCATAACTCAATCAATGGCTCACAATCCTCCCCTCTAAAATCAACGCTCCACTTTCTTTACAGCTCATTCACAGCTCACCACCCAAAAAATAAACCAAAAGAAAATCCTCCACTAACAAAAACAAATTGAACAAAGACAAAATCCCCCCACGCCTCACCACTCTCACTCACTCTCTCTCTCATTTCAAACCCTCAAAACAAACCAAAACCAGATCTCACACAAAACAGTTCCATCAATGGCGACGGCGGCGCGTGAGGAGAACGTCTACCTCGCGAAACTAGCGGAGCAGGCGGAGCGATACGAGGAGATGGTGGAGTACATGGAGAAAGTGGTGGCGGCGGTGGAGAACGAGGAACTCACCGTGGAAGAACGCAACCTCCTCTCCGTCGCTTACAAGAACGTGATCGGAGCACGACGCGCGTCGTGGCGCATCATCTCGTCGATCGAGCAGAAAGAGGAGAGTCGCCGCAACGAGGATCATGTGGTCGGGATCAGGGATTACAGATCTAAGATCGAGAAGGAGTTGTCGGAGATCTGTGACGGGATCTTGAAGCTGTTGGACACGAGGTTGATCGGATCCGCTGCGGGTGGGGATTCGAAGGTGTTTTATCTGAAGATGAAGGGAGATTATCATAGGTATTTGGCTGAGTTCAAGGTTGGGGCTGAGAGGAAGGCCGCTGCTGAGAGTACGCTTGCTGCGTATAAGGCTGCTCAGGTAATGAGCGGTGCCATTTGTTTTCCTCGAAGTGTTTTTTTGTTGTCGATTTTGTGTTTGTGCGGTTGTTGATTTTGTTGTGTGGTTTGGATCTTTGAAATGTGGAGTGATCTTGATTCCATTGTTGAGGATGGTGACAGATTTGAGTCGTCCTTGATTCTGTTGAATTGTTGATGTTCGTTAGCAGATTTAGGCTCTGATGATATGGTTTCTGTTGGTGGATCTGAGTTTTGTGATACTCACGTTTGGATATTCGAATTGAATGTAGATTTGGGCATACAGAGAGGAGTATAGGTAAATGTGGATGTTTATGTCGACGAACGATCAGGTAATGACCATTCATTGTGCCTGATAGGCCGTTTAGCTCACTTAAGTGAACGGACCCTTAGTCTGCTTAGAGGCCTCTTAGTTCTCTTCAGCATACTGTAACTGTTTCATTACTCGCATTTCAGAATCATGTTATTGCCTTTGTTGGTTTAGACCAAAATCTTCTGAAGTTCTGTTGCAAAATCGCATGCCAATTATTCATAGTATTAGTTGAAATTAGGTTGTTGTGGGCAGCTAGTCTCTACAGAAGTGGGGCTAGAGCAAGCTTGACACCCATAGGTTGTGCAACAAAAGAAATGGATCTTCTTCCACGTAAGCCTATTCTCTTTTTCTTCCTATTCCTTTGAAATGTGGAGTGATTTGATTCGCTTGAGAATGGATAACTTTGGAACAGTCCATGAATCGATGAGTTATGTGGATCTGAGTTTTATGATCGACCAGCTCCTCCTAATCCAGTTTCTGTTTGTGGATCTGAGTTATTTGATGCTTCCATTTAGATTATCATTGTGTGGATATGGACTTGCATACAAGGTGTGAATCTTTTATTTGATTAGCACATTAGGAGTATAGGAAAATGTAGATGCTCTCTTGACGATCTGATCAAGAAATGGCGGTCTGTGGGTGATCATAGTGTCTAATCAGGCCATGTGGCCCACTTAAGTGAGACCCTAATCTGCTAAGCAACCCGTTATTTCTTACATTACTCTTGCCTCAGAAGCATTTGTGTCTTTATTAGTTTAGAGAAAACTCTTCAGTAATTAGTTTAATGTTGAAAATTGCTATAATACAAGTGTAAATTACCGCTGTTTTAGTGGAGATAGCAGATGATAGCTGTAGAATTCAAGGAGTGAACAATGCATGATGATGTTTATCATGAGACTAGTAAGTTGGAGCATGAAAAATATTGCCAAGGTAGTCCCTAGCGAGCAGATACCTTATCCAGTTCCATCTTCATATTCCCGAAGTAATACCATTCTCAGTATAGATACACAGCTTTTCTGTTCCATGCAGAAGTATCACTTCTACGTATCTTTTGATGACATACACTTCAATGTGTGTATCAGCGTGTTAGACCTTTTTATTTTCCGTGTAATACAGTACTCTCTCCGTCCCATAATTTTAATTTTTGCAATGGCATGCATTTCGAAGTTGCATTTGTGACAACTAAACATCATTTTTTGTGCAAAATTATTGTGAAACATTAATGATAGATTAAGTCGTCAACTTTAACTCTATACTAAAAAAATAATTTTCTAACATCGTTAAGAATAAGTAGAAGTGTCTCAAACTATGTGCCGCTACAAAAATTATGGGACAGAGGGACTAATTGTTATCAATGCTTAAGTGCGTCATGTCCTTGCTCTTGGTGTATCTATGATGATCGCAGTTTTTTAATGGTAGGGGTAAAACATGCATGTGTGGTATGCGAAGTCCAATGATAAACAAAACTTCTGTTTTCACACGAAAAGTATCTCTACTAAGTACCTTGCAAAGATAATTGACTTTAATGCATGTATCTACATGTTAAACTCTTCGATGTGTTGTTTAATATAGCTGTTGCCAACTTTTCAAGTATGTGCTGTCCTTGATGTTGGTTTGTGTTGGAGGTTTATGATTTTCTTTTAATCACGGAACTCACCATGTATGTCAGTATGTTGAATCCGTAAATACTAAATATGTCAGTATGTTACATTCAGACCATGTTTTCAAATACAAGTCTTATGCAGAGTTGGGTGCAAAGCAAGTCAAGTTATAAGAATGTTGTGTTTCTGTTCAATATTCCACTATATTCAAACCTGTACTTTCTTTGTTAAGTATAATCTGGGATCCCTGATTCCTTTTAAGGGTACTTCAATGTAATATGAGCAATATCAATTTGATCGTGTTTATGTTTTTGTATGTAGCCAGCTTCCTGAGCTCCTAGTTCCATACCAAAGTTGCTTGTGAATAATGATCTCTGATGTCCCAAATTTTTGTTGCTTGCAGGAAATTGCTAATGCTGATTTACCTCCAACTCACCCTATCCGCCTAGGACTGGCCCTCAACTTCTCTGTGTTCTACTATGAGATCCTGAATTCCCCAGATAGGGCCTGCAGTCTGGCCAAGCAGGTAAATTCAACTTTTTAAAGTTATGTTTACCTCTCTGTTCTGTGATTCGTTACATGCAGGGTTGATCTTTGTTTGCCGCTCTTCTCCACGACTTGACTTTTGCATCTGTAGGCCTTTGATGAAGCAATAGCTGAGCTCGATACTCTCGGAGAGGAGTCATACAAGGACAGCACGTTGATAATGCAACTCCTTCGTGACAACCTTACTCTCTGGACCTCCGACATGCAGGTTAACATTTGCTCCTTTTTCTGTTACATGCAATGATTCTCCAGCTTTGTGGTTCAGTACTGTTCTAGTGTCTTACAATTGTGTTGGGCTAACTTTTTTGCGTCTTTGGTACAGGATGAAGCTGCTACTGATGAGATCAAAGAAGCATCCAAGCCTGATGATGCTGAATAGAAGAATCAAAGAGGCATTAACCTCGAAGTAGTTGTCGAACTCGACTTCTCCTTTGCTAGTTTTTCGATGGGAGAAGATGCTTGTTTGTGGATTTAGTTTTCCTTGTTTGCTGCTTTCGTTTTCATTCGGCATCTTAAACCATGAACGGTCATGAATTGTTCAGCTTGATTCTGGAGGCATATAGGGTTTTGCCTCTGGCATTAGTAAGAGTCAATTCCTGCTTTCTGGTTATGGGGTTTTATAAATCCTTTTGGCATGAGCTTTACCATTAGTGGTTAATATTCTTGTCTTCGTTGCGTATGATGTGTGCAAGACAACTGAAAACTTCAAAAGAAAGGATATTGAAAATCAAAAAACTTTAGCAAATGAGTAGTGTAGCATGTTTGTTACGGTATATATTTAATCACGTGATGTTTGACCTATTGTAGTAGCATCTCTACTTAACGAGATGATCTCCAGGTGTGGTTCATCATTGCAATGGACGTTATATAGGAATTGCTGGTAAATCTTGTACGGTTCGTTCATATTCTGTAATATTTATCAATGTTTGTGATTAAAACGATGAACATGAGAAAGAAGCATCTGCTGTGCTTATTGCCTGCCTTTCAACGACTTTTATCCCCGTATAAGCTGAGGAAGATATGGTTTTGAGGTGCTCAAGTTCGAGATATACAATTCTAGGTCTGACTAGGCATAAAAACGCATGAAATTAGCAAGAAATTATATTGGTTGTAACTTCTGATATAATGAATGGAATTGTGATAGGTAAGTCCATGCCCGTGCCTCCCACTATGTCATGGAATAACAGGGGCACTGCAGCGAATTGTGATTCTAACCCAAGCAGTTTACAGTTAAGCATCATAACAAGGAGATGCTAATCATCATCACAAAAACACACATTTGACAAGCTCACCCAACTCTATGACAACAAAAAGTTTGTGAAGGAACGGATGAGCTCGATGAGGATGGTCATTACATATCAAAATACCACCAACTCGAAATGGGAAGTTACTGGTTGGTCCCAACAGGATTGCACATGATTCAAATCGACCATTCAACAAATAACTCATCCTCCAACATAACAAGCTCTACCAAAAAGTATTACACAACTCATCTTTGGAATGAACGAAAGGAGAAAGAAGTGTGAAGAAAGCAAAGGTTTTGGTCATGAGAAAAGTGAAAGCCAAACGAGCCATGCAAGCCAACTAATATCCAAGTTCAAAGAAACTCCTGAAAGAGCTAAAAAGGGCTGGTTTGGGTATCTACTCTTTGGACAGTAGTGCCATCAAGGAGCCAAAGAAAGAGGAGCTTCAAAAATAAAGCAAAGCAGGCAGCAAAAGCAAATCAAAGCAAAATCAAGCAATTATTTGCATATTCCAAAAGCAAGATTAGAACTCTTTATCCTGTACAACTCCATACAGAGAGCGTTCAACAAATGCATAAAGAAGGTCTCGGATTTCCTCACTTGATCTTGATATCCTGTAAAGCGCTTTGTGATTTTAAGGGATGGCCTATTGCTAGAGATTATCATCGAAGACCGCAAGTCGCAAGTGGTCACGACCGTCACGACTAGTACTTGCCGACAGTCATTCCCTGTGTAGTTATGCACCCACTTCGGTCTCAGGTATTGACACCAGATCGAATCAAACAAGGAATACTACCGTTTACTCCAACCAAAACTAAAAGAGCTGCAGCCATCATTCTTTGGCCAGCTGTTATCTCAGGGGGAACCCTTCAGTCCAGTTACAACCCTTTGATTCGTGCTTGGATCAATGACCCTTCGATCTCAAATTCTGTCATGAAACAAACGAGGTCGACTAACCCGTATCCGATGGCAGGCATTGGATCTGCTTACACTGGCGGGTTCTCGGGGTTTCATAAGGGCTTTTGTACAAAATTTCAGTTATCACGAGCTATGGAGTACGGATAGAACATGAGCTAGAAAAGCCAGAGCAAAGGGTAAGAGTATTTAGTTTCCTTGCATCAGTGGCGAAATCTTCCTGTTTCGAGAAGAGGAGAATACTAAATCTGAAGGGCTTTAAGGTTCTTTTCCCTCTTTCAGAATCAAGCTCATTTATCGTTATTAATGTCTTATGAGCTAGTAGATCAAGCTCAGCT
>JAOVYX010000415.1:0-13666 GCA_035668315.1 Drosera spatulata
CCCCCCCCCCCCCCCCCCTTCTAGGCTATATCTTGAGACTCTGAGAATTAGAATTCTTTTGCACTATATTTGAGCAATTATCGAAATAGAAAGCAACAATCAAGAAATGGAAATAATCCAACTGTGGTGGATAAAAGATCTTAGATGTTCTGCAGATACTGCAAAAAGTAAGGACACTTGATTGAAAAGTGTTACAAAAAATTACATGGTTACCCTTCAAATTGAAAAGGGAAGAAACTTGCTGCCAATGCACATTATCATTCAGACAATGGATCTAGCAGGTTTTGAGGATCAAAAGGATGGAAGCCTTGGAACAAATGATCAAGAGAAGGAGTTCTTCAGTGGAAAAGAAGGACAAGGGCTCAACAAAGTCCAGACGAAGCCTCGCTTGGGAAGCTGGGAGTTCAGAATGAGCAAATCAATAGCAGCAGCAGGACTGGAGTGGGACATTCTATGTTGGCAGGTACAGAAACTTGCTTATTTAGTTATAATAACATGAGTGATTGGATAGTTGATGGTGGAGCAAGTGACCACATTACACCTGATCTTAATTTGATTGGTACATATCAAGTATTCACTCATCCATACTTTATCACTGTCAAATGAAAAAAGTTCACAAGTCCTATATGGCGGACAATAAGACTAACACAAGAATTAACCCTTGAAAATGTCCTGGATGTTTCAGAATTTAAATTTAACTTGCTTTGATAAGTGAGCTCACTTTACAGACTTTAAGACAAGTAATCTTTGACTCTCAAACTTGTCTCCTTCAGGTCCCTTCAATGAGGAGGTAAGTGATGCTTGGAAAACACAAGGAAGGCTTATATCATGCTAGCAAATCAAATCCCAGAAATGAAAATAACATAGGATCCTTTACTGCTTATGGTTCTACTTCTAGATTATACTTGTCTGCTATGTCTGATATTGTCATATGACATAATAGGTTGGGTCATATGCCTCTTAGGTTAATAAAGCATATTAACTCTCTTTGCTTTTTAGATGCTGAAATTTCTCATGTATGCTTTGTGTGCTCGAAAGCTAAGCATCACAGACTTCCTTTCAACATCAGTAAAATAAAGTCAAAAGTAATTCTAGAATTGCTTCATGTTGACATATGGGGGCCTTGCTAGCATGCTACTACCAAGGTTATAGGTATTTTTTTCACTATAGTAGATGACTATTCGAGGGCTATTTGGGTGCACCTCGTGTCACACAAATCAAATGCATTTTCTCTGTTG
This sequence comes from Drosera spatulata, assembly GCA_035668315.1. Lineage (NCBI taxonomy): Eukaryota > Viridiplantae > Streptophyta > Magnoliopsida > Caryophyllales > Droseraceae > Drosera > Drosera spatulata. The sequence goes on from JAOVYX010000415.1 coordinate 1,239, forward strand.
AAATCATTTGTATATTTGCCGAAACTCAGTTTCAAGCTATAGTTAAGATAATAAGGTCAGATAATGGAGCAGGGTGTTGTAGTCCAGAGGCTTTAGAATTCTATAATCATAAAGGGATTATGCATCAAACCACATATGCTTATACACCGCAGCAAAACAGGATAGTTGATAGAAAGCACAGACACTTGGTCGAAATGGCAAGAATTCTATACTTTCAACCTCATATTCCCATTAAATATTAGGGGTGATTGTGTGCTGATGCCAACTTATCTAATACATAGAATATCCTCTTCTGTCGTAAAAAAAAAAGACACCTTGTGAGGTGCTTTATCATGACAATCCCGGGTACATGCATCTTAGAACCTTTGGATGTCTGTGTTTTCATCTAGTCTGCCTAGGTCAAATGATGATTTTCTGCAAGATCAAAGGCTTGTGTGTTTCTAAGGTATGCATACTCGAGAAAGGCCTATAAAATTTTAGATCTTGAGACTTCTAATATTGTAGAATCTAGGGATGTAATATTCCATGAGACTATATTCCCTTTTTAAAGTATGGATAAAGTAAATTCATCCATTCTTTTACTTATGTTGTTTGTTGATACAGGGAACGAAAATCCCTATATACCCCAAACCAATATGCCAGATACTCTTCCTTATCCAAATGATGAGGAATTAGATCAAAGCATTCCAGTAAACTCTAGTCCTTTATCTCAACATGTAGATGATAGACCTAAAGACACACTGAGACACTCAACTAGATTAGCAAGACACCCGTGTATCTTAAGGATTATGAGCATTACAAGCCCTCACATGTGGAAAAATTTAGTTCAGTTTCATTGCCTTTCTGTATAAGTTCAAGAACAAATCCTATCTCTTGATAACATTACTGAGCTTTCTCTTGATAACATCACGATCCAGCTGCTTGGTAATGTTGACATTTCTCAAATAGACCATTTTGTTGCATCTACTGATGAAAAAGCTTTATTGTAGGGACCTGAAGTGCCAAGTGAACAAGAAAAGATAAATTGTGTATATACTACATTTTGAGGTCTATGTGTAATAATTATTATTCTGTTGCAGTCACCCATTATTTGGTATACTGCATTATGTTTATTTTCTTGTGTTTACAAATTTTACAAGCTACTAGATTTGCAGCCTGTTTGGATTTTTTAGAGAAGGACTTCACAAGGGTACCCAAAAAAAAAAAAAAAAGAAAAAGAAAAAGAAAAACAGGAGAAGTAGAAGGAAAAGAAGAGAGGGGAAAAAAAGATGCAAAGAAGAATGAGAAGGATGATTGCGTACAGAAAAAATAGGGCGATGAACCCGAGGATGGACGGAGTAAGAAAGATGATGTATTTAAGGATTTTGATATTGGCAATGTGGATGATCACTCCAATGATGTAGAGGAGATGATTATGGCTTTCAAGAGTGACGATGGGGATGAGGGAGAGAAGAAGGATGAGGATGAGGGTGATAAAGACAAAAAGGATGAGGATGAGGGGGAGAAGAAGGTTGATAATGGAGTGTTAGGTGCTCAAGATGATAGAGAGTTGGATGCTAAGAATGATGGAGAGAAGAAGGTTGATGATGGAGAGGAGAGGAAGCCTTCTAACAAAGAAGAGGCCGACAACCTTTCCATAAAGTTGGTTGAGCCTTTTTCTCCAAAGCTTGACATAGAATCAAGCAAGTTGGATGAGGACAATAACTCTGAAATAGCCATGGTGGGTCATTTGAAGAAAAGAAGAGGTTGAAAGAAGAAGAGAAGGAGCTGTTTTGTGGAGAATTTCATCTCAGAGGTACAAACGATCAATCTATTTTACAACACAATATGAATAAACTTGATAAGCGGTAAGTAAACCATGATTCCCTTGAAATTGGCACTTTTGTTACCTGATTTGGTCTATGACTAATATCTTATTTGTTTTCATTCAATAGGGTTGTAGTTTGGCGACATAATGAATACGAATTACAAGGAATCGATGTTCTTAGTTTGCTGGCCAAGGACCCTAAACAACCTCTTAATGGAGAGGTCATAAATTCTTATTTAAGGATGTGCGAGGGATTTGAATTCGACTTTTGGCATACAAAGGTCATGGTATGTGTATATTTAATCTTATTATCATTTCATGCGGGTGAAGAATTTTGAGAATGCCATTGGAATTTTTTTTAATGAATTTTGTTATTTTTTGTCAACCTAGGGTTATAATGTAAATATAGTGAAAGATAAGAGAAAGGCACGACGACCTTGGGTCAATCCTGAATGGAATCAGTAGTTCATGGAAGAGATTGCTAGGACGTATCGGTAAGGACACGTTCTTATCTTCTCGATATGTATTTTACCCATTTTGTGACGAAGCGAGGTGGCATTGGAGTCTCACAGTTATGGATGTCAAAATAATAATAATTATGTATTATAATTCGTTGTGGAACCAAAGAAAAAGTGAACCCTTAGCCAACGCAGTGGTGAGCAATCAATCTTCTATCCTTGGCTGTCATCTTGTTTTTTTTTTCGCTTTTTTTTTTTTGCAGCAAAATTGTGCAGATGGAATTCATTGTCGACTACATTAACGTGGTTTATGGGATTGATTTTGAGGTGGACGAGCTGAAACACATGACCGACTGACAACAACAAGAATAGATCGTGGTGTCTTCGAATGTATGTGGATTGAATGTTTGTGAGCCAGTTGTGGGTACATTTGAGAACAGTTGATATTGACTTGAAGAGGGAGGAGATCGTGTTGTCCTTCTTTACGGACGAACATTGTGTTTGGGAAGACAAATGTAATGACTGATTAGCTTCATGTTTGGAGAGATGAAACTGTTTTGGAATATTGTGCCGGTTGTAAGCTTGTATTGACTAGCATTGTTGTTTTTGATGGCCTTTGTACTCCAATATAGACATGGTTGTTTTTGAAAAGGGTATGTCTTAACTCTGTACTGCTTTTATGACATAAGTCATGTGTCTGCTATCTGTCTTACTATATTCTCTCTGAAGTGAATAGTTTTCTTTTTCTTGGTGTACTGTAACTTTCAACCTAAGTACTACATTTTATTAACCTGTTTATGTTTTTGTTTGGGGTTATACTACATCCTCTCGTAAATATCCAACAAAGTGTTAGTTGTATATTGCACCGCATAATAGATCTATACTTCCAAGTTTACTTTGTCAACCTATATTATGGAATGGGTTATGCCTCATGAATGAAAATTAAGGAAAATTACAAACGTACGTGAATTAACATTGTACCAAACTAGTTTTACATGAACTTACATTGCCTCATGACTTTTACATGGACAACGCTACAAACTAGTTTCATTAACTTTCATAGTACATACATGCAATGTTATCAAAATCGGATTGGACTGGCCGGTTCAAACGTCAAAATCGCCACTCCGACCTTGAAACGATCCGGTTGAGTCCTCGAAACCGTTCAGCATCGAAAGCCGCTAAAAATCGTTGACATGATGGTTGAATCGTTCAAATCGGTGATCCGTAACGGGTTTCATAGTTTGAACCGGTTCGTGCTCGACACAACAAGTTATCACTATTTTTTGCTTAACTTTTTTATTTTGAGGAACAAATGATGATCAAATGCAAGGATGAGGAAAGATTACAGCGGATTTAGGAGTGATGGGGCTAGACCTTCTTGCGATGGATCTAAAAGGGTGTGCAAATTAGGGTTTACCGAGGAAGGAGTTGACTCAACATGTTGGGCTGGTTGAGTTTGGATATTGTAATGGGCTTGAACAATTTAGGTCCATGATAAAGTTAATTAAATAGTCCCCTTAATGTTTGATTTTTTCCATTTAATGTTATGTTTTGGTCTTTATATTTCCTATTTAATATCTTAATGAATCAATTATGTTAAGATAATTGCTTAATTTTTTCCTATTTTTCATATAGAGAATAATGCTGACACGGAGTTGACCGTTTCTAGGACCGAACAGTGACCACTTTCCCTATATCTGTGGGTCCCACCAACGGAAAGATGCTTTTTTTTTTTCACTACAATGAACTATGGCCTCGTCTTGCATCATCTCTCTATCTCTCTCCTTTTTTTTCCCTCTTCTTTCTTTTGTGTTGTATAACACTCTAGAAAAAAAAAAAGAAAAGAAAATCGCTCGGTTCTTGTGATGGAAAGAAACGGTGACATCCGTTTCTTCTATAAAGTCTTTTATATAAAAGTATGTTAAATTTTCTAAAATATCAAAAATTAATAATGATATATTTATGACGTAATTATTACATCCGATGACCCATCCGTCCGCTAAGTTTCCGGTTCGATGAACGATCCAGGTAAGAAAACATTGCATACATGAACTTACATTAGAAATTGATCTTAATTCAAAACTTGAATCAACAATAGTACCAAACTAGGTAACGGCATCCTACGACAAATTGAACATGATTCAAAACTTTCATGGACAATTGCCTAACAATTATGTCTCATGATAATAGAGTAGAAGTTCTCAAGTTTTTGTTTTGTTACTTCATTGCATGACAAATTCATCTTGTTTCAAAATTTACATGGGTAATAGAACAGATGTTGTGATTGTTGATGTTGAAGTTTAATGCGTATGTTGTAAGTATGTACGTTATATCGATCAAGACTCTTCGGGAGACTTGAGAGCAAATCCCCAAATCATTTTCTACTAACACCTTACTCCCCCATCCACTTTCAAACATATTTTACTCTCCATTTCAATTTCACATTACATTTTACTCAATATATGCTTTTAACCCCATTAAATATACTACTTTTCACCCACACATCAAATCATCGTCTAATCAGTTTCCCTTCCCTATATTAAAATTTTTCCCATTTTGAAATCCAAATTCCCCAAAAAGAAACCCAATCGTCGCCTGCATTTGCCTTAATTCACTCCTTTCCCAACCACCATAATCCATCCATTGAAACCACCACAATTGACACCATAATCCAGCGAAATCCTAGAAATCGATTATTGTCCCTATCGATTGAAACCCAAGAAATTCGAAGGTAAGAACCACAATCCATTCAAACCGCGAGAATCGATAGCATAATCCAAACCCTACACCATCGAGCATGAGTTAAAAGAGAAAAAAGGAAGAGCAGGAAGAAAGCTTGTCATAGCAAAGAGGAGGTAGGAAATTCGAGTCAATTGGAGGTGGGAACTTCAACCAAAAACCAAAAAGATGATGAGAAGGAGGCGGCAAAAACGAAGGAAATGAAGAGTAAAAGAAAAGATGGAGAGGCTAAGAGTGAAAGCAAAGATGGGGAGGTTGAATATGTAAACGGGTCAATGGTGGCGAATTCCATAGTGAAGAAGGTTAGAAGACCACCCAACCTTTAATGTAGATGTTCTGTTTATTTTTTGTACAAAAAAAAATGATGGATTTAAACAAGATGGTGTCTACTTTGTGTCGTAAGAAGTTGAGAAATACCCCTTTTGGTTATTTTTTATTCATCCGAGGTTGCTTGTAAGCTAACCTCGGCTAAAAGCAATCGTGACGAAATGAAATTATGAGCCTCCTGGTATGGTTATTGGTATTAATAATGTACTTGTTCCATTCAACAAGGAACATTTGTATGATAGTTGGTATGCGCAATTGTGGTTTGCATGTGAATTTCCAAGGGGCGTGTCATAACACCACATTTCAAAGATTGTTTAATAGTTCAAAGAAAAATTTTGTGTAAAATGGTATTTGATCTTGCCGTAGTAGAGGATGATGAGAAAGTGGATGATTTTGTTCGAGTGTTTGTGTTCAATTGTGTCCTATTTCCCAAGTCAAGTAGATATACACATAAGTCACTATTTACATATGTCGATGACATTGAGCGTATGTGGGAGTTCGCTTGGGGTGCTCCTGTATATGAGTGTCTGATGGACTCCATCTCCGAAGTTCAAAATGATGAAGATAAAGTTTCCAAAGAAGGGGGAAAAAAGGAAAGGGGGATTCTATGAAGGCTGCATATTTGGATGGTTGTGTCTTCGCTCTCTTAGTGTGTGTCCAACGATATGTGTCTATCGTTTATTATAATTCCATTCGCTTTGGTTACACATATTATTTTATTTAAAAAAATTTTGGACGTTTATATGTATGTTAGGTGTAGGCGTACGAACACTTGGAGGGTATGATGGTGAACCCGTCCAAGCTTGTAGGATTTCCCTGAATATTCCGATGGGAAGAGAATAAGGCTCCCCATAATCCTAAGTCCACACAATAGCTGCTTGTCAATGTAAAGGACTTGCAAATTGTTCATTTTGTTCCTTACGTGATGAAAAAGTGTTGTTGTTGGGACCTGAAGTGCCAAACAAACAGGAAAAGGTTTGTAAACGTATATTGTAATTCGGTTTTTTATGCATTTAGAATATGCGTATATTGTCTTTAAATATATTTTGGTATACTACAGTGTGGTTTATTTTCTTGATCTTATTGATTTTATAGGCTACTAGATTGACAGCCTGTTTGGATCAATTGGAGAAGGAGTTCACAAAGCCATCACGGGAAAAAAAATCAGACGAAGAAGAAGGAAAAGAAAAGAGGGAGAAAAAGATGCAAAGGAGAATCAAAAAGTGGATTTTGGCAATGTGGATGATGGTGCAAGGGATGAGGGACAGAAGGATGAGGATAAGGGTTGGAATGAGAAATATAAGGATTTTGATTTTAGAATTGTGGATGATCATGAAAATGAGTAAGGGAAAGAGGTTGAGAATGAGGGAGAGAAGAAGATTGAGGTTGAGGGAGAGAAGAAGTTTGGGGATGAGAATGAGGAGATGGTTGAGGCTGAGGCTGAGGGAGAGAAGAAGGTTCAAGTTGGAGTAATTGATGAGGACAATAATTCTGATGAGACCATGGTGGGTCATGAGAAAAAAAGAGAAAGTCAAAAGAAGGGACCATCTTTCAATCGAGTCACACCGAAGAAGCAAACGAAGAAGCGCAAGGTTCAGGAACAGGAGATGTTTTGTGGCGAATTTCTTCTAAAAGACCAGAATGATCGATCTGTCTTGCAACACTTTATCATGGATGTTGATAAGAAATAAGTGAATCATGTTTTTCCTTTAAACTTATCAATTTTTGTTATGTATCTTGTTATATAATGAGGACGAATACGATTTTCTTGGTCAATAACTAGTAATTTATCTGTACTAATGTTTTAGTGCCGTAGTTTGGGAATGTAATGAGGGCGAATTGCGAGGAGTTGATGTCCTTCGCTTGCTAAACAAGGAGCCCAAAGAGCTTCTAAATGGAGATATCATCAATTCGAATTTAAGGATATTGTGTGACGGACGTGAATTCACCTTTTGGTAAACAGAGGTCGTGGTATGTGTCTATTGGCGATTATTTGTATTTCTTACATTTTAATGTTTCTTACGGTTGTTTTTCCTTTCATTTTGTTTATTTTTTCTTTCAAAACAGGGATATATTACCGACATCGTCAAAGATAAGAGAAAGGCACCACGACGGGACAATCTCGTGTCGTACCTTGATGGAAGCACTAGTATTATGAAGAAATAGATGGAACGTGTCGACAAGGATAAGTTTTTATCTTCTCGATATGTATTTTATCCACTTTGTGATATATCAAGGTGGCATTGGAATCTCATTGTTGTAGATGTCACTAAAAAAAAAAAAAATTAAGCATTACAATTCGTTGTGGACAAGAAGAGAACCATTGGCTGAAGCAGTGGTGAGCAATATGAATTTTTATTTTTTTTCACTTCAGTTATGAGATAGACAAAGTTGGTTTGTATTAGCTTTGACAGGAAAAATTCATTATTAACTACATTAACGGGTTGAGTTCAATTCGACCAAGGTGATGCACATGACCGACTGCCGACAACAAGAAGAAGGTGTAGATTATGGGGCCTTTATGTGTATGCTGGTTGAATGCTTTGTGAGTCAGTCGTGGGCAAGTTCGAGAATCGTTGACATTGACTTGAAGAGAACGGAGATCGCGTTGTCTTTCTTAATGGAGGAGCATTGTGCCTGGTCAGATAAACCGGAGGGCTGGGCAAGTTGTATGAAAAGGCTGTTCAAGAAACATGTGTTTCGATGTTGATTTAGATGTAATCTATCTTGTTATCGTGTCGCTCGACTAGGAACTTGTCAAATGGGTGTATGTTAGTGAAACTTATTTTTGGAAAAGTGACGGATGTTGATGTACCCTGTACTGGAAAGCATGCATCTTATTATCTTTGAAAGGGGTAGCAAGTTTTTGTTCGTGTACTATGTCTTATGTTATGAATCATGTGTTTGCTATGTCTTACACTTCAATGTGTGAAAACTAATATGTATTGGTTTTTATGCGTACTACATCTTCATGTATGAATCACGTGTTCGATATTTCTTATACTGTATTGTGTCATATACTTTCATTTGAGGTATGCTTCATGATATAAGTAACGTTATCGAAGTTGATAACAATCTATCTTAAAGATAATACCCTTATATTTAATGAGGTTGGTAACAATCTATCTTAATGAAGATAATATAAGTAATATATCGAACTTGATAACAATCTATAATGATATGTCTCATATTTAATGAAGATAATATACGTAACGTTATCGAAGTTTAGAACAATTTGAGGTACTACTTTGACGTTGATTCAAACCTAACATGTTAACTGTAGTCGTCAAAGTAGTGTCTTGAACTTTCCAAAGTGACATGGTAATCCCATGAACTTACCATGTTACTTCATTTTTATCACAATTTGATCAAATCAAAACTTAAATGGACAATACACTCTCAAAGTTTTGATTAAGTTTTCAAATTGTGGAAGTTGTTATGTTACTTCAATTAATATCTTTCAAGTATTTATGTTAAATCGATTAAGATTCTATTTTTCATGTTGATGTATATTGATGAATGTATACTGCAATTGCCATTTCGTAACCTAAAAAAGACCTTAACTTAAAATACTTCATGCATTTGAATTGATCCTTTTAGACCAATTAGCCCTTTCAATCCACCTCTTTAGCACCAATTTGCCCTTTATATATCCTTTTTGGACCAAATTGCCCTCTAAATCAACTTTCCCAACCCACATCTCAATCCATGTCGTATGAACCCAAAATTCTTCTACACCATCAAATTCTCCCTTCTCCAATCCACGTCGCATCTCGAATTAACTTCGCCATGAACAGCTCTTACCAATCAAGCACTAACGACGGTGCCATTCAATTTGTTACCGACACACCTCAATATTATCGTTGCCGTAAAATTCCCCGGATTCGAATTGTAGGTCCAGAAAGAAGCACGAAAGAAAAATTATACTTCAAATGCAAGGATTCCCACTTTTTCTCTTGGTGCCAACCCAATAGAGAATCAATTTCACCATCTTTGACAGTTACTGCTCAGAACTGTTGCTCTAGATGCATCGCAGTGGCTGACAGAGTCAAAGCCTTAGAGGTTGTCGTCGGGTTCTTGAAAATGGCCATTATTTCAATTTCTGTGGCAAGTGTCTTCGCTTTGTTGCTTAAATGAATTAGGATTTGTAATCAAGAATGATTCATGTGAATCGTTGTATTCTAGTTTGTACTCTCATCTGTTTGGTTAATGGAAAGAGTTGTTTTTAACACATGATGCAAACTAACTGATTTATACAGCAATTCTTAATTAGAAAACTGCAATGATATGATTGATTACTCTATCATTCAAGAAATTACACTTCAACATTCTATATCATGCTGCATCTTTTGCAAAGCACACTACCATCACACAGATTTATACTGCAACATTTATAAAGAGTCTGATAAAAATAAAAATAAATGTTAATACAATAAAGTTTTCTAATAACCAACATTAATAGAACAACTGTTTTTGATAATACAACAAGCGATGTCCTAAATCATTCTCCTTCAATGGGATTTTGACATGTTCTTCTGTTATGCCCTCATCTTTTGCATCGCGTACATTTTATTGGACGCAACACCACCTGAGATGGAATTCTTCATGTCCTCCGACGTCCCGGTTGCGTAGGAACATTGGGCGGATATATCGGATTTGGAATATGGTTATGTTGGAATTCTGTTGACTGCGGTTCGTTGGGCATTGGATTGATGATCTCCTTGTACGTAATCATGTAACTTTCGATTGTGAAGCAGATGTCACAATAACCATGCAGAGCTTCACCGTTCGCCTCAATGCAAGCACGTGCATGTTTATAAGGAATTCAATTCACCTGCCACACTCTACAACTGTATTTTCTTTCAACAAAGTCCACGGCATGAGCTCTTTCTTGATCAACAGCCTCAAAACATCGTACGATTTACACGAGTTAGGCTCAGTTCACAACTTTTTGCATACGCCTCAGACAATTTCTTTTGTGGTACAGGGCATATCATTGATGGGCCTTCAAGACTCCTTTCTCGTCTTTCACACATGAGTTTGATGATTTGTACACGCATTTAATCTACCATTGCTGTGATCAGTAGGTGACGAGCATCTTGGATCCAACAATTGAAACTTTCTACTAAATTGTTTGTCATAATACCCCATCGATAACCAGGGAACAAAGCGTTGGACCAACACTCCGGTTTGGAATCAAGAATGAATTGACGTGCTAGCGGCATCGTGTTGAGAATCTTGTTGATGTTACTCTGAAATTCATCGATCATTATTGCATATGCAGCATTCTTGAACACAGTCATCCAATTATTCTTGTTCAACATTGGATATTTTGATAGCACCTGCAAAATTGAGAACAAACTGAGAGATCCGCAAATGTCATATATAGATTGAAAGTTCATAAAGTTTAAGAGTTGGATTGATGGATGTCGACCTGATTCTTTTAGGTGTCAATGAGGCGCCGAAGATAATAAGAATGAAGAGCTCCAGAAAAGCACAATGGTACAGCTCGTAAAAATTCGCTGACGATCAAAGAAAAATACATATCGATGCCAAACGTCACCATTGAAGACTGACATAGCATTTACCAGCTGCATATAAAACCATTCCCAGTTCTCGTTGTTTTCAGCACTAACAACACCAAAAGCGATTAGTAAAGGATCTCTATCTGCATCTTTGACGGTAGCACTTAGAAGGCATCCTTTATACCTACTCTTGATGAACGTCCCATCCAAGAAGATAGCAGGTCTGCAGCCACTCACAAAACCAATCAAGCGCGCTCTGAAACAAATGAATAACTGCTTGAATTAAGAAGTATCACTCACTAGTTCATACTCCGCTATGCTTTCTAGATTTGTCATCTTCAACGTACTACAATACCACATCAATTGATCAAATGTCCATATACCTTTACCATAGACTTCTCCTAATGTGACTTCCTTGCCACGTCATGCATGTTGATATTGAAGTTGAAGTCCATAATTCCATTGAATATTGGTCACAATCTCAATAGGCCGGTAGTTCGAAGTCTATCTCAACTTTCTCTTCACAATATTAGAAATCCATACTGCCTTCGTTTTTGGATGTCCTCTACTCGCTAAATCAATCTCGTATCTATGTATCATATCACAACGTCGTGTATTGAATTCCCCTGATCTTTTGGACCTCCCCGCATAGATACGCCACTTGCAAGGCTCATTAGGACAAACAACAATTATCTTCTCACTATTATTTTTTCCGAACTTGAAATCACGGTTTATTGTAATAGCATAATTTCTAATGACAACACAAAACTCATTCGCATTAGGAAACACCTGACCTACTCCCCGAATACAATCATGCCAAACATCGAGGGATGTATTCTCACTGGTTGGAGCAGTGATGGAAGCTGGACTACCATCATGTACAGACCAGAGAAACAAAGTATAAGGAAAACATTAACATCAGTTCTAAATGTACACCAAATATTGTTACTGCAAAGGATGTAGTATATACCAAATATTACTGTATAAGTATTGCATTAAAATCTAATTGCATTACTTTTACTAAAATATATACTGTATTACTTTTTATCGCAGCCATCTTACAAAAGGAGAGTAACAACAATTGCACTGCATCAGTTCTACCATTTACAAACGCTTACGATGTCTATACTGCAACAAGTATATTATGAATCTAAACGTTTAATATCCTTACTACAAATCATTTATTTTATATCATAACATACAACGTAAATACTATATTTCTTAAATAAAGATCAGATTTCTACATGAGTACACGCAAACATAAACGTCACGAAATACTCAAGTTTTACCTTATTTTTTATTGAACACTGGAAGATGAAAGCCTTGTAAGGGGAGGATCTGTGTAACGTCCCGAGTTTTTCGATCTTTTTCTAGAAAACCCACGTAGTATTACTGTCGTCAGGGTCCTACAAATCCTAGCCAGGAAATTCAACTTAACCGGGTATAGAATAAGTACTACATAAAATTACACTTAAAACATCATCATACTAAATCCACAAGTTTACTTAAATATTATACAGATACGCGGCGGAATCTTAAAATATTGTCTCAAATATATTTATTACAAAC
>JAOVYX010000416.1:0-13665 GCA_035668315.1 Drosera spatulata
TCATGGAGATCAGTGAAGCAGACTCTTACAGCAACATCCTCTAATCATTCAGAGCTTATTGCTATACACGAGACTAGTCGAGAATGTGTGCGATTGAGATCTATGATACAACATATACAGGAGTCATGTGGGTTACCTTCAATTCGTGAAAAGCCTACAATCTTATATGAAGACAATGCACCTTGTGTCGCATAACTCAGAGGAGACTACATCAAAGGCGATAGGACAAAGCATATATCGCCAAAATTCTTTTGGACGCATGATCTTCAGAACGATGGGGCCATCGATGTACGACAAATCCGCTCAGGTGACAACTTGACAGATTTATTCACAAAAGCATTATCGAAAGCAAATTTTATGAAGCTCAAGCACAAAATAGGGATGAGAAGGCTTAATAATGTTCTTGAACAAAATTTCAATGGTTGAGGGAATTTTGTTTGAGGGGGAGATTATACTATTTTTCCTTCGTCCAGGTTTTTATCCCACTGGATTTTTCCTGACAAGGTTTTAACGAGGCAATTTTAATAGGTGATAAATACATCAAGCGGGAGTATTGTAATTAGATAATTAAAACTATTCTTTAAATGTGATGTATTTATACCTAAGCCTATATATTTTTTTTAGATTTCACCTACTTTGTTGAGATTATTAAATGGACTTACCTAATTATCTATTAATTAGATCTAATCACCTTGATTAGGTGAGAAAATTATGTGTTAATTAATTAGCTTGAGTCCTATAAATAAAACTCATTTGTAAGGTGTTATGTACACATTTTTATGAGAAGAAAAATCTCTCTTTTCTTCCTCTAATCTCTCTCTAAAGTATTTTTTTTTTTAATTTCGATAATTATCTTTCGAAAAAGTTAATCCGACGAAAACGTTTTTCTTATAATAGAAAATGCTTTATACCAAAAAGGCATGTACAAAAATCACTGATCGAATCTGCGGAACCTGCGTGTGAGCGAGTGGGGCCACCGTCACGTGCCATATTTTTCCACCGACCATCCACAAAATGAGAGACTCTTCGTCGTTGATTTGTGGACATCCTTTCTTTTTCTGCAACCGCAATCTCGTTTGTTCAACGCCGAAAGTTCGAGTCTATGCACTTGTGTTCGACAAATTTTCTAAAAATGATTAGTGATCACAACATTCTAACTGCCTAACATTGTGTTCACAGATGAACCAGATAGGAACTATTGGTTCGCGACATTACTGTAACGAGTTTATGTTAATAAACATTGACTCGTAATTGACATAGATCGCATGATTATAAATTAAGAGGAGAGTACAATATCATAACATTGATGAAGTGGAAATTTATTGGCATAAAATCTACTGCTCCATCCATTCCACATTATATGCAACATGTTGATTCAGTATGCGATTTTTTGCGTGTTGAATATACGTGAAATTCGATAAGGAAAGAATATTTTTTTAATGTTGATGAGATTTATTATAGAAATATGAGAGAAGATAATGAACATACTGTAACACATAATGATTATTTTGATTTTTTTATATAAAAAATTACTAAATAAGATATTATATATATAAATATATTAAAATAATTCAAATAAAAAATATTACATATAATATAAAATGAAAAAAATATTATTTGATTTTCACATGATCATGTGAATATTGTAACAGACTTTTTCTTCTTTTCTTTTTTCGAAAAGTGATGTGCTACTCACCCTTTCAATTCATAACCTCGTTTCAAAAGACCATTGTACCCTTCCCAGCCCCATTTCCAACCCTTCCCAGCCAAAAACACACAGCAAACACACACGGGTTAGTTTTGGAAATAATGCAAAAGGAAAGTGTGTGCATTGTTCAAAGTTGATTAGCACTCCTTTTTTGAAAAAGTAACAAATTAAGATATTAAATTTTTTTTCAATTTTTTATTAATTAGTCCCTTGACATGTGTAAAGCGCATTAATTTACGGTCGGTAATAAAATTGAGACATATCAAGCCACAGTTAGTCCATGTTAGTATGTCCCAAGTGGCATGGCTTGGCTACGTTTTGCGTAGCCACTGACAGAGGATTTTTTTTAATTAAATTTTTCTATAAATAAATTTTTTAAAATAGGATCACAAACAAATTAATTTTTAAAATTATGTTTTTTTTTTAAATTTTATTGAGAGAAGACGTTTTACGCGATTTTCATGAGAAGACGCCCTACGTCTCTATTGTGTCCAAAGACTCCCTGCGTCTTTGATTCACTAGGGTTTGCAAAAAAATCAAGAGACAGTTGTATAAGTAATCAAAGATGCAATGCGTCTTTTATAAGGATAAAGATGCCCTATGTCTTTTCATGGGAATCGTTTACGGCGTCTTCTCTCATTAAAATTTGAAAAAAAATCTAATTTAAGAATTAACTTATTTATGATCCTATTTTAAAAATTTTATTTATAAAAAAATCTAATTAAAAAAAATCCCTGACAGAGCAAGTTTTTTTATACATCACATGATATGCCACGAAACATCAATGCTTAATTACGACCAATATTTAATTTAACATAAGACATACAACAATAAAGCTCATAAAATAACCAAAAGTGGAGCACTCATCATAACACATTCAAAGTCTTTTTAATCAGAAAAACACGTGTCATGCCTAAATCTCCCCAACATCAACGAATAACAGAGTTGAGCTTTATAAAAATTGACCACTAGACATAATGTGCAAAGTGGTGAGATTCCTAGCAACTCCGTTTTTCATTGTATTTGGTAAAAATATGTGACAATCTTTCTTCGACCTAAAGTCCTAGACGCATAACCAAAAGTCTATTTCACGATAGTTACGTACATCCTGCCTTTATAAAAGGGACCATTAGTTGTGTACATTTATACGGAGAAACTATTTGCTCGGGACCGACCCACTTTCGTTGTTCAACCTATGTATTTACACGTTGTTTTGGTCATTAGGGGACCAATTAATGGTTCATCATGGGCCCCTTTCTACTATTTGCGAAATCATTAGAACTCTCAAGTAACGTTTGTTATCACAAGATAATTGCAAAATTATTGTCCGAAAGAAGAGGGAGCTATCTTACATAATTAGAAGCTTAAAAGCGTCATCAAAAGCCAATCAAAGGTCCTAACGCTCGATTAGTCTCAAAGGAAACAAATCCACATAAAAACTTGAATTTGCTCTAGAGTTGCTCGATCTTTAAATCTATCTATATAACATCCATTCATCATGAAATCTCCTAACAAACACGATGGAAATTCAATTGAACCAATACGATCATCGTTTTGTACCGTGATCATTCTGATACAATAACCCGTGTCAGAATTCATCCATCTTATACAATCGATTCATCACAGACAACATCATAAACAATTCCGAACGCAACGGACCTCAAAAACTCCCCACAAAACGCACAATAGCAAGAACAAGACAGCCGACTTCTCCGACACTTGGAAGCCTCTCCCCCTCCGTGGGACCCATCGCCGGACCTCCCAAAAAAATTTGAAGTACTGTATAAGCAACGGAATCATCAACCGCGTGGAGCCCACAGCTCATCATCACTTATAAAAAAATTAAACCGACAATTTCCCATCGCGACCAATGGGTTCGCGCCACGGCATTTTCCATTTTCAACGAGATCTTTTCCTCTACTCATAAATAGCCACCTCGACACACAACACAATCCATCACAGCCCCCACAAATAACACTTGCCACAAATATCCTTGCATACGCAAAAGTGCTCGTTTGGCTTTGGCTAGTTAAGCTAGTCATGATGAGCTCCTCGAGAGGGCGAGGGAAGGCGAAGGTGGTCAGTGGGAACGACGAGGAGGAGGAGGATCACGAGAGGCTGAGGGCGATGGTGGAGATGCAGTCGAGTCTCGAGAGCCAACGTTGGGGGTCGACGGGTTTTGGTGAGGCGGTTTTGGGTTCCGATAGGCCTTATAAGAAGACCAGAAGCCCCGAACCCATAACATCAATGCAACAGTCCTCAGTTTATCCATCGAAGGTTTATCCATCTTCGATGGATAGGCCGCAGCTTCAGCAGTCGTCTTCATTTCCAGCATCCAAGATAACGTTTCCTTTTGCTTTTGATCAATCGAATTCAACCCAAGGGGACCCATTTTTTGGGGCTGCCGTGGTGCAGCCTCAGGTTCAGGGTCACCAGGGGATGATTTCCTTCTCGAATCAGCATCCCCATGTTTATAATCAGACCCATCAGCAGCAACAGCTTCGGTATTGGAATGAGACGTTGAATTTGAGTCCCAGAGCAGGGAGGGCGCCGACCATGGCGTCCATGACAACCATGAGCAGATTCTCTGGCGGCCAAGATGTTGGCGCGTCTCTATTGGGACCGCCTTTTTCGACAACTAAGTTGTATCGAGGTGTGAGGCAAAGACACTGGGGAAGATGGGTTGCAGAGATCCGTCGCCCTAGGAGCAGGACACGTCTCTGGCTCGGCACTTTTGACACGGCTGAGGATGCCGCAATGGCGTATGACAGAGAAGCATTTAGGCTTCGAGGGGAGAATGCTAAGCTGAACTTCCCTGAACTCTTCCTGAACAAAGAGAAACCTCCAGTCTCTTCATCGCAGCCACCTGATTCTTCTGCTGCAGCAAAATCACCTTCTGCTTCAACTCATGACAGCTCGAACCCACCTGCAGAGAAATCAGAATCAGAATCTCCGCCACAAAAAGAAGAAGATCCCGAGGAGAACTCGGGGGTTGGGTCAAGTGGGATTACGGCGAGCAACGAAGCTCAGACGGGAAGTTCAGAAATCGCTTGGAAGGAAATGTCGGAGGCATGGTACAATGCCGGCTGGGGGCCGGGAAGCCCTGTCTGGGACGATCTTGACACCACAAATAGCATATTCCTGGACTCTAATCTTCGTTATTCCAGCATAAATCATCAGCATGAGATCAACCATGATACAGATAGAACTAACCTGGGCGGTTCCGCGTCTTCTTCGTCATCCTTCTCATATGAGTCATATCCCGTTATGCCCTCTTTCTGGAAGGACCAAAACTAGCTGCTAGTTCATCTTCTGTTTAGGTGAATCATTCCTTGTTCTTGCATACTCTTGCTGATCATTTTCTTCCTCATTGGAGTCAGCTGGCGATTTCTTGTCCTCGCCGTGGTCATGCATCTTAAGATTCAGCCTACTTTCTTGTTTCTTACAGCTACTTTGCATTACCAACAACTCATCTTCTTCTTCATTTTCACTACCAATGCATACCTTTCCTTCTCCCACTGGTTGCAAATATTTTTTCAGAAGAACCAGTGTCTGTCTTCATCTCAATTAGCATCCTTGCACATCCAGTTGCTGCTTTTCAGCCTCTTATTTTCTAAGGCCTCGAGCAGCAACAGTTGCAGGGGAGTCACCCTTCATCGCATTGCATTTCATGTTTTGACTTAAATTTTCTGTCTAGCTTTCGTCTAACAACACGCTTGTTTGTACGAGTGCACGTACAAGCGCGCGTGTGTCAATAAGTCTGCACGTGCGTGCATCAGCACGCGCGTGCATATCGGTATTAGTTGGTGCAGGGCCAAGGAAGAGATGGAGACATTTTTTGGATCTCTGCTTCCTGTTCTTTGCATTTCATCACCGGTTCTGTTTTTTTTGTTTTTCCAATCCAGCTAGGAATGTGTGTATATTTATCCACTTGTACCAAGCAAACACCATGTTTCATACGGTGTCATGCCTCCTAATAAATGAAGTTGAAATCAAGTGAAATTCAGCTTCTTTGAACTTTTCTTTCTCTGACCATATTTTGCAATCACCTCACGGGCTCATACGTAATGACAACTATATGACTTGACTTAAACAGAACATCGTCCGTCAAACCTGCTATGATATCGGTTCGAAGTCGAACATAATAGCATATGTTCGACCAACCCTGTCCATGACGGTTGTTTCTATTTTGAAAATTTCTTAGACTAAAGACCACGAACATCAAAGAAAAGAAGTTACTACGGGCTACCTCAGCACTTGGGAGATCACCTAATCTAAGTATCTAGGTTTTGAAGTTCGGCTAACCAAACACTAGGAAACTTTTTTAAGACAAAGACAGATAAACGATAAAAGATAAAAGCAAAGCAGTAGCATAGGGTAGAAACACAACAGCTTCAAAAGTGCGACGCTTAAAGTCCCCTTGAATACTCCCACCAATAGCACACACTAAATGCGACGCACAGGCAGGCTTAGCGAATTCTTATCGCAAAGATGATGCACCTAATATTCACTAATATTCACTTCCGAGCATCACCACAGGATTCATTCGTTGGACCAACATGAACTCCGCCCATCAATCTATAAAGACAACGTAAGCCCCAGAGATCACAAGATGAACTCGATATGCAGCCTAGAGGTAACACAGCAATTTTCATCGCTTAGAAAAGAAAACGTAAGCGAACCCCATAGCTTATTCAGGATTTGAATTCAGCATGCATTAGTTCAAACCTTTCCCTTTGTACTCAGGAAAACTTTGTCTTTGGAACAAATATCTTACAACTTAAGAAGATTAACTTGATTTGATTAATCAGAGTAATACGATATCAAGGACGTAATCTCAAGCATTATTAATATATACCGTGACAACTTGTCTTTTCTCTTGGAACAAATATCTTCTAAGGTTCCAGAACTGAACCTGATTTGATTAATTAGCATAAGACGTTAACAAAGGCGTAAACTCAAGCCAGAACAGAGTCAAACTAAAACTACTTAATTATGCTCTTAAGATTAGTATTACTTTAATTACCCTACTAATCCATAGCATGGCAGGTTGACGCCAAAGCTCTAAGACGGCTCAGGGGTGGCCCCGGACGACCGGCCTATGAGATCAGCTCTAGGATATTTCTTGATAGGAGAATTTGGACAACCATTAAATCTAAGACATGTGGGAAATTGTTTATTAGTGAAAACTATGTTCAAAGGTTATTCTTATTATGCCAAGTGTTGTTATAAAAAACTTACAAGATAATTCATCCGAACTAATAAACTTAACTTTTGATGTTACATGTTTATCTCCTTCCCGTTGGTTCCCTTCTTGACCCGGTGCAGTGACCGACATCGTTATCCCTAATGGCATCATCCTGGCTACTAGACTAACCTATAAATTGCATCTACTGAAAAAAATTATGCGCTAACATAAGCAGTAAATAACAACAAACGTATCATCAAGCAAGGCTTCTTATAGAACATAAAACAACAAATTTTCACTTGCTATTGACACAAAGAGGCATGCTAACAAGAGTAGAGCATGCGCTTAGACTACAGAAAACTTAAAAGCAAGAGTCAGTTTAAAGTTCATAAGCGGGAAAGCTAGCATGGAGTGGTTCGACCATGTCCAAGAAAAGGTAAGCCATACCTCCGATCCCTTCGAACAGGGAGTAAGGATGATCACCACCGTGCATCTCTCCATTCGCTATCAACTTGTGAGCTCGATCAAGGAGAAAGCAAGCAAATGCTTTTGCTCTGTGCAGGTGGATCATGTTTCCGGTAGCCCGATAAAGTGAGAGAAACACATAAGTGTTTCCGCTTATACCATGGCAGATCCCAACTCGCTTGACCAGTCCGCGGTTCCAAACAACTTCTGCAGCCTCCACTGCTGCCTCCAAAAATACTTTTTCCTTGAAAACCTGATCAATGCAATCAACTATGAATGTTCCAGAGATTTTCGTAGTTGCCATTTTAGACTGAAGTTTCAGTACAGCTCATACACAAGATCAGCATTCCTACTACATCAACGATGATTTTCCTCCAGTGAGAAATTCATTTTCTCACTAACAGGTTTTGGTTATACTCAAAATCTATGCTTATAGTTGCCAATTACACCAATATGTTTTGCATACCATAGATATGTGAAAAGTTACGTGAACCAAGATATAGAAGTTCAACACAAGGGGCGAGAAAGTAATTTCATGTCATTACCTCATATGCTTTAATCAGAGTGAGAGTGACGCCAGGAGCACCATGACACCAATGTACGAGCAAATCTCGTCTGCGGTCTTCCTCACTCGCTGGATAGTTTCCACTAGGGAACCTGTTCTGGATCATGCAAACAAGAGTACTCCTTACATCCTGTTGTTCTGCTGCCGTCAAATTGCATTCCATCAACACATGCATGATCCCTGCTAGACCATGAGCAGCTCCCCAGTATCTCTCTCCATACCATTCATTCATCAGAGGCCATCTTCCCTTGTTAGGCATTCTTCGACCATTCTCAATTATTTGAGCCACAACCACGCGCTACACAAGCGGTTTGTACAGAACAAATCTGACCACTTAACCATTTAAAAAGCAGACGAGGATCACACAAAGACAAATCAAAGTTTACCATGGTGCTTGATGGAATGGTTTCAGGACCAATGTGCTTGTTAATATACAAGCAAGCCCAGAGGTAGCCAGCTCTCCCGTATAACAACTCATCAGGTAGGCTCTTTGGAAGTTGTATCTGCCATCAAATTAAGAATCACAATTCACTTATCTACAAAGGCAAAAGCCACAACTGTAGAAATGACAAGTACACAAGATTGATTCCGTATACCTTCTTGAATTGTGTGAGATAGAAACGAAGCAACTCATCATTCCGTGAATATTTTGCCACAACAGCACCAACAGCACAAACACCCGCACGACCACATATAAAAGTAACCAAATCCCTGCACCAAAACATGCAAGTTCTTTTAAACTTCATATATGCAGCTCTGCAATATTCCAATATAGTCTTTGTCGTGACATCGTCAGTCAGTCGAGGGATCAGCCTGGTGTTACATCTCCGGAATAGTGTCACATTATTTTCAACAGTTGGTAAAACAATGTATTTGAATTATATTACTACCAGAAACCTATACCACACAACTGTTTTGCACCAGCCCCAACTTGTTCAAACTTCAAACAATCACATTTCATCGTAGTTCTCAAATCCAATATTTTCAAGGGCATAACAAGCCACGACCCATCTTTTCACCTATGAAATCATGGACTCATTTTATAAACAATATCTCTCTGTTATCCATAACAGGATGAGACTGAGTATATCTCGCCCTCACTAGACCCTATCCATGACGTGAGCATAACCACACAGGTTTTTGTTGTTGCATTGAGTGAGGGGCTCATCCAATGCAGATCGAGGAAGATCATACATCACAATATCAATCTGTTCCTATCTATCCAAAATGCAATTACATAAAACATATTCCAAAACAACGGACTACCTCGAATGTGCAGCAGATGCAGCATCACAAGCCCTAACGATCTCACCACACAACTCCAACTCCTTCCCATTCTCCGTCACCAAATAACTCTTCAAACCCAACACAGCAGTCCCCAACACACCACCGTACACCTCAAACTCCCTCACTCTCCCTCCCTTGCGCGCCGCCCACGTCTCCGCCACAACCTGCCAGTCAGGCATTTCATCAAACACCACATCTGCACCAACCCAACCCCGCAAAAAAACAAGAGAAATTGAATCAATAGAATCAAATCATGGGAACAGGGAATAATCGTACGGTTTCCTTGATGTTGAGTGCTCGTTGTTGGAACAATGCGGAGAGGGAAGCGTAGTCCATCGAGAGGAGATTCGTCAGCGAGTCGGCGTCGGCGTCGGCGTCGGCGTCGGCGGTGTCTGGCATTGCGTTGGGGAAGTAGCGGTCGGACATTTTCGCCGGGGGAGAGTCGCCGGCGGTTTAGGGTTCGAGCGGAACTGCGGCGGATCGACGTGGAATGGGGAAGATAGTGTGACAGGTGGAAGTAGACGGGGCGACGAGGGGACCTCGTGGCAAGAGCAACATGTTATCTGTTAATGTGACATGGATAAACAAGTTACAAGTTCGATAGATGAACCAGAACTTTCAATGCACTACAAATGAGTGCACCAAATTTAATGATGCAAGACATCTCCAATGATTTTTTCAAATACTCCCTTTATATTATTCGAATTATAATATTTTTTAATATATTTAATTTAAATTATAATATTTTTATATTTAATAATTTTATGAGATAAAAATATCAAAATATTCCTACCTAATTATATCATATCAATTCATGCATCATTATTTTTTTTTTCCTCATTTTTTTATCTTATACACTCAAAAGAATAAATTTATCATTCCTTATTAATTCAACACACAAACAAATTATCGTGTCGAATCGAATCGTAATAATTTGAATGAAATGACGAGAATATAACAATAACAACGTTAAATACGACAAAAAAAAAACAATATATTTTATTATATTTAAGCATGAAAGCTCCAATAAGACGAGGACAAGGTTATCAAAAATCAGCTTGTGAGTGAGAGATCGTGGAAGGATCATCTTGTCAATATCAATCACCCAATGATATTATATTATAATTTAGCGTGGGGAAGAAGGAGAACAGGGGAAGGGAATGAGGGTTTAGATCAGGGAGATGGAAGTGGTGAAAATGGGATAGCATCGTTATTTGGTCTGCCAAATGAGAGTGAGTTTGATAGACTGTTAAATTTGACAGAGAATTTTGATATCATTGGAGGACCATTGCCAATGCAAAATGCTATTTTTTAGCAATGGCAGGTCATTTGGGTGATCACAGGAGACGCTCTAAGCTAAAAAATGTACTCCCGCCGTCTTATGTTGTTGTCTTTGGTTGATAGTAATGGTTTTAAGAAGAAATAAAATAGACTATTATGAGAATTGAAGATACAAATTAAATGAGTTAATGTTATTTTATGATGGTTATTTGTTTAGTTGGTTGGAATTAGAGGTGTCAAAATAGAGAGTCGGGGTCGGGCCTACCCTGGATTTTGAGGCCCGGTACTATAGATAAAAGCATCATGAAAATAACTCAAATCTCTTCAATACATACAAAAACGAATAAAAAGTGAAAAAAACATAAAACAGGCTTAAATCACTTGAAAACATAAGAATCTATCAAAAAAACCTTGAAATAACCTTAAAACACTCAAAACGACATGAAAAGGCTAAAAACACTATAAAAATAATTCAAATCTCTGATAAACCTCAAAAACAAATAAAAAAGGCTTATGGCCATTATAAAACAACCTGAAATCTCTTCAAAACGTAAATAACTATAAAAAAAATCTTAAAATGACCTCAAAACACTTAAAAATACAAAAAAATAATAAAATAATCTCAAATAACTTGTAAACGTAAGAAATTATTAAAAAAATCTTGAAATAAGCTTAAAACATTCAATAACACTAATAAAAATTAAAAATATCATAAAAATAACTCAAATCTTTTCAAAACATACACTAACGAACGTGTCTTTCGATTTATGATATAGGTTGCACTGATAGTTGATATCCAAGACTTCATGCGCACAGATTATGTCATAGAAACCGCATGCACACTGAGCATCCTACGAAAGCTATAGGCACACAGAATATGCCTTGGATGTAGAGAGCATGCCACAAAAACAGAATATGCTTGTACAAAGAAATTTTGGATACTATTCTAGCGCAATTTGCAACAAATATGACGTGTTTAAAACATCCTCATTAACACTAATAATCGATATCCTTTATTTTGTACTTGAATTTTCATTAAATCCGGTTATATAGAGTACTTCTATAAAAATAATTGATTTAGATATTTGTCAAAAAAATAATAATAATGCATTAGGACAATGCATTTTAATTATGGTCGTGAATTGTCAATGGTTATTTTAATGTTATATGAAGTATTCAACATGAGTTAGGAAAATTTTAATTGTAACGCCCCTTATAAATTTTGTAATTAAGACCTGTAATTAATTCTTATATTGTTATTCCCAAAATAACCTTAATAAATATGAATATTATGAAAATTCTCCTTATAGCATTCCGTCATTCCATGAAATGCACCTTTGTTCATTTATTACATTGATGATATATTTCGATTTCATTGGCAAAACAAACATATTTATTTCCATTCAAGCATAATACATCATTCCATTCATGTCTTCACAAGTCTTAAAGATGGTTTTAATATTATAATATTTTATTAATATTGAAAATTTTGAGTTAATTATCTATTGATACACTTTTTTCAACTTATTTTCTCAAAAGTACAATGTGAGATTTTATTTCTCTATAAGTACATGTTTTCAAATTTGAAACAATTTGTACCAAACCTACTCTCCCAAACTTAGATAAATGTGAAAATTACCAATAAATGTTGTTTTTAAAACTTGATTACCAAAAGATAGTACTATATTTTATTATTTACGAGACGATGCTTTTTTAAAATTTTTAACCTTCTACTTTCCAAAACATCCCTTTTTCTTTCAAAATAAAAACACAAGTCAAACCCTTCCTGAGTGATACTTACGAGGTTCCCGAATGGAATCCCTTCCTGCGCATATTGTTGAGATTTGTAATCGTGAAAAGAGTAATCAAATATATTATCGAATTGGACCTTTTTTTTCAAAAAAAGAAAAAAAGGAAAAAAAAGTCAAACCCTGATATTCGCACCACATACATTAGCCGCCAGCCATCCTCTCCTTCCCCTCTCTTCTTCTTTTTGTTCCTTCTTCATCATCAACATCTATCACAATCACCGCGCAATTCAATATCATGACCGTGGGGACGCACGGTCTCCAACTATAAGCACTGTTGAAGTCGTTCGACGCACTGTGATCTGTGGGATTCTGATATTGTCGGTTGTGGTGGCTACGACAATGTGCACTGTTTCAGTCAAGTGTGCGCACTGTTTTTTTCCGACGACGACGACCGCAGTTGTGGCACTGTGCACTATTTCAGTCATGTGTACGCTCTGTTTGTTCCCGTCAAAGGCGATGGTGGCAACAGCGTTGTGCACTATTTCATTCAAATACAAATACTGTTTGTTTTCAATTATGACGGTCCTGACTACGGCGACAATGAATGCGCGGTGGTGACAACAGTGAATTGGGGATGAAGTGGTGATAGAGTTAGGGTTTTTTTATTAAATTATTGTATTGATTACAAATACTCCCTTCGTCAACTAATATAAACTATGTAATATATATATATATATATATTGTATTATTTAATATAATGTATGAATATAAGTTTGATTTTCATATTAAATCACGTATGATGAAACATCAAATCGCGTCCTGGAACATGTATTATATTGAAGTAGGTAACTTACACAATCATTGATGTTTCACGATAAATTTACAAAAATATCACGTTTGATCGTCGTTACACGCGTGTCAAATTTTGTATCAACTCGCATATCAATTTAATACGTTACATTCTTTATAAAATAATAAACCCCAAACCAAGTTTTTTTAGCCGTCAGCATCACCACATCATCTCAGTCCTTGATATCTGTACACTCTTATCTTTGGAATTCTCGATATTACGAACTAAAATTCGATCTCCTACTTGGATTGGACTGGACAATTCACTGTTACTGATAGATGGAAAAGAAGCTCTCCTGCAACTTGTTCACTTCGTGAACTGCTACTTGTCTCTTGCACGCTCGCCTAGAACTCCACTTTCCAACTGGAAGTCGAAACCCTTTCAACAGCGACTTCGTCCGTCCAAGGGAAACTCTTACCCACCACTCCCGATCTCCACCTATCCTCTCTCTACTCCGACAACCATCACCATCACGCCGCCTGTTTCGGTACTCTTGTAACGCCACGATATTTTTCTAATAATTATGGATGCGTGACGTCACTGCCGCTACAGATATTTATCCATAGCAAG
>JAOVYX010000417.1:0-13664 GCA_035668315.1 Drosera spatulata
TACTCAGAGGTGAATAATTTTTTACTTTTGCTCTCTCAAATTAGGTTGAAGGAGAAGAAAGTAAATACAGATCAATTTGTGACATGTGTTTGATATTAAGCTGTAGGTAGCCCGGGAGATAGCTGGCAAGTAGTATATCCTGCTCTCTATAATCCCTTCAAATGTATATTTCAACGCACAGTTCCTAGGGAAATTATACAGTCGCATGTCCCAGGAGTATTTTTTCACATAGACTTTTCATTCCAAACCATGTTTCAGTTGATCTCATTTTGTAAACTATGCTTTCATTTAGGAAGGCTTTATCTTCTTTTTCGCGATATGAATGACATGCTGCTTTTGCATCTTACATTCTTCTCATCATCATCATGCCATGGAAAGGGATGTCTGAGGATAGTGAAACATGGAAAGGCGATGTTTCATGCAGGCATCCTGCAATAAGTAAATGTTTGAAGAGCTTGTTCTATGACTCCTATGTCTCAGACTATTATGTCTTAAATTTTCTGTAGCTCTGTTTTCTTGAACCTTACGGCACAAACTAATACGTCTTAAAGATCTAGTTCTCTGTAGCTATTTTTTTCTTGCATCTTACGGCACAAACTAGTATGTCTTAAGATTTAGTCTTCTGTCCCCTGTTTTCTTGCTTCTTGGCCATGAGAGACAGGTACATGTATTCATTTGAACTCTTTACTTGAATAATACATGTATTCGTTGGAACTCTTTACTTGAATAATACATGTATTCATTGGAACTTGGAACAGGCTCCATTTGTAGTCTGTGAACACCTTATCATATGATATATTTTAAGTGCATGATCTTTTAGCTCAATGTCATTAGTGAAGAAATATTGGATGCATTATGCATCATTCATGGCAGTCAGCGTAACTATGAAAAACTTGTAATTAGTAGTTTCGTTGGTTATGTAGCATCTGTTGTCTATGCATTTGCCCTTTACATGGATGATTTTTTAGTGAAACAGTCTTGGCTTCTGTATCGAATTTGAGTTTAAATCTTCCAGAAGCTGGTTTTGATCCCACTTTGCTTTTTATGACAGCATCACAGTTATTTTCTTTGCCAAAGAAAGTGAAGAGTGTAAGCTGACACCGACGAAGGAGAGCGTACTTCCACCAGTCACTGTCCAGTTCCCGCAAGGCCTAGGCCAAAAGTTCAGACAACCCTCTGGGACGGGCATCGACTTTTCAATGTTTGAAGAGTCAGAGTTGCTTGGAGTAGGCGACATGGACATATACCCTTTGGTGGTGAAGGCTGAAGTGATCCCATCTGACGATGAGACAGAATCAGATGGAACCCTAGTTAACGGAAGTACTAATTCTCAGATCATGCTAGCAGTCTTTGATAAGGAGAAGGGTGAATATCATGTAAAGGTGGTGAAGCAGATCCTGTGGGTGAGTGGCATGAGGTATGAGCTGCAGGAGATTTACGGGATTGGAAACTCGGTCGAGGGTGACACTGATGGCAATGATCCTGGCAAAGAATGTGTCATCTGCTTGTCGGAGCCGAGAGACACAACTGTCCTCCCCTGCCGACATATGGTTAGTACCTTCTAATATTTGGCACCAATTCTGAGGATATATTTATACTAAGCTCTACTGCTGTTATGATCTCCAAAATTTTGATTTCAAAAATTCTCCTGGACTTTCTTGTGTGTGAAATTCTTTGAAGTATCATGGCGTTTCACATAGTCCCTTTTATTGATAAATTCCCACAACCACAACCACTATCCAAATAACATGTTTGAGCAATCCCTTGGGGCATGAGCCGTGAACTAATACGCGTAGTATGGGTAAGCTTATTCTACAAAGCAAGCAATATAGGGTTCAAACCAGAAAATGTTATAGCTGTAATTAATCTTGATTCTTGAAAGCCTTGAACCTTAAGCACACAGAAATTGTTTATTTACTACCGGTATGCTTGATATGCTTGGTGTCCCTAGATGGTTTTCTCTGTAATATTCAGTTCTTGATTTATTTATTTTTTTCTGCGGGAAGATATTCCGTTGTGCATCCACGTTATATTTGCAAGTGGTGGACTAGTTTCTTGAGCTTGATTTCTGTGTTATTAGCATCCATCTCCTTGCTGACAGACTCTGCCTGTTGTTCTTTTTATCTCTGCAGTGTATGTGCAGCGGGTGCGCGAAGGTTTTGAGGTTCCAGACAAATAGGTGCCCCATATGCAGGCAACCAGTTGAGAGGCTCTTGGAGATCAAAGTGAGCAATGAATCAGAAGATCGAACACAGGCTGAAGTTTGATGTACTTGGCAAGCTTGGTTAAGTCTTCCGTTTTGCTTTCCTACAGTTTGCCTGTTTATCCTGTCAGGGTGCATAAATAACTCGATACAAGAAACAGTCGCTGTTGTCTATCATAGAACGATTCCAATGTTGTTCCTCGTGTTGTATGTAATGAACTCCTGCTATATATATTTTCACCCTGCTATATAATGTCAATATAGGTTTCTCTTGCTTATTGTACCCTCGATGTTCTGTGATTTTAGTTTCTGTTATTGAGATCGTGAATCCACTGTATGCGCATTATCACATCCCGGTTGATGTAATACCCCCATGGCTGACCCTGATCCATTCCGTCACAGAGTTCCAGTATCATGATTCAAATGAGCACAAGATCATGAGCGTGGCCAGTCTATCTCAAAGAGCTCCTGCAACAGGATTCAACAAGTGCATGACCATGAGCTGATGAACCGCATCCATGGTCAGATCCCGCTCTCTTTAAACTGATCATATTTTTCTCAGACACAAGCTCCGACATGATATCCAACAGCTTACCAGATCACATCTCCCGGGAATGTAATGGTTGGAGCTTGGCTTATTTGCGAGATTCTTTTGAATCCTGTTGGAAAAAAAGTAGCTAGTCAAGTATTCTCCATAATAACATGGCTAAAACAGGGTTGGTTTTAAATAAGCCAATACAACAACCGTAAGTAGTATTTTAAGCACATTGAACCAACGGTTTGGTCACAAGTGAAGTGATTTGTTCTAAATTTTTGTGAAGAAATCCCACAACTAGTCATTTTTTATGAAAGTCTATCCAATGTGATGAAAGTGTCATTGTTGCAGTCAGGTTGATTGGCATATCACTTTACGCAAACTTCTCGAGTTTTGAGGGGAAAATTCCTCGCTTAGATTCATGTGTCTTGACATGACATGTCATATAGCTCTGTACATAAACTAGTCGTGTCTCACAAGAGTTTTAAGAGATCACAATATCCAAATTGCTTGGTGGAAATAGGCTCTTAACTTCAGAGTTTGTCAAAATAGTAGTATGTCAATTTTGGGCAGTTCATTTAAATTTGGTACCATTACAAGGATTGTACTAATCAAATACTACTAATAAGCCTATGTGTATTGTCGATTTGTTTTCCTAATAAACATATCATTTGCCTAAAACTCATGATTATCTATTAATCGTAGAAGGGATTTTTTGCCTTTTAGATGAATCTTCTATACTACGCTATGAATGATGTTAGGATTCTCTGATGTTGATGTCCAACAGCCCAACCAACGTTTAGTTCGTATAGTTTGGTATGTACTGTATCCGTACAATCAAATTCTAAATAGCCTGATAAAGAAACCTTTTACTATTACTAGACTCTAGCAACGATAGCGACGATATACGAGTCATTGTAGTAGAGTTTATCAGTAAAGGATGTTAGATGAATAGTTCTATAACGTGTTATACTTGTTCTAGTAACTCGACAATTGTAATGATGCGACATGTAAGTTGGAACCCAAGGACTAGCCATTATTATCACAACCAGTCCTAGTCTTTTTTGTACCTACTTGATCAGTAATCTTGATATGTATCTTGCCTTGTGTTATTATTAACCATACACAAATTTCGCTACGTGCAATAATCAATATCTCTTGATACGTATGCCATCCCTCGGCATCTCGGCTTGTCCTTGTGTTAGCAACACGTGTTGTGTATCAGGATCATGCGTTCTATGTGAACTTTCTCTTGTCAATCACGCTTAATGCAGAACGAAACGGGTAACTATGAAATATTTTGTCTTCACAATAAACTCATGTACAATGATATTTTTACTCTATAAGAGTTTGTTTATGATTGACCTAACTCTGAAAGAGATGTTAGCATAATTGGGTCCAAAGCCGGAAAAAACCTTGCAACTTGTCACCACTACTATAATGTAACCTACCACGCACTACCATTTTTACCAAGAATTTCCCTTCGAGAGAAGCTACCCGAACAACTAAAAGCCAAGTTATTTATATATTCTTTTCTTTCGTTTCATATTAATTATAACGTTTTTTTATTTGATCAATTTTTAAAAAATTATAATATTTTTTTGATAATCTTTTAACATACAAAAAAACTAAATCAATTTCATCTATTACAGTACATCCATTATTTTCTTTCACAAATATTACAGTAAATCTCACTATCATCATAAAAATATTCTTTTTTCATCAAAATCCGTATAAATTCAACACTTGTATAAATTTTCATGTCGGATCAAAATATTTCAATAAATATGAAACGCAGGAAGTATATTACTCTTTGCTCCTCCTAATATGATTAACCTTACTCATGTTCTCATTTTCTTTGTTTGTTAGCCATTTTATTGTACTTTTAGTTATCTGTTGTAATAAAATACACAAGGTAGATGAAATCACTCTTGATATTAAGAGAAAACTCTTAAACTCTTATGTAACTTCTTCACAAAATACTATGGTTTTGATTCCTCTTTTTGTTGTGTGTACAATGTCGAAGGAGATACTCCTCCTTTTATAGCAAGAAGATGATACAATAATAATGTTTAGCATAACTAAGTGGACTAACCATTAGCTATAAACATAACTAAGCGGACTAACCATTACCTAAGCGGACTAACCACTATCAAGTTAGTGGTTGTAACTAATAATCTTGTCATTCATCATAATTCACAATACTTTTCCTTGGATGACAAGACGATCCGTAACAATACCATAGCTTGACAGTTATGACTGTCTCGTTAAAACATTGTCAAAAAAGATCCATTGGGATAAAATCTGATCGAAGAGAAAATAGTACGATCTCTCTCTCAATAGTGACTTATTTCATTGAGATATCTTCAGCCAGGAAGATCTTTGAGTTTTCGAATCCCGATTTTATATCTCAATACCTTAAAAATTGCTTTGCGAAGTATCTTTGTGAATAGATCTGTCAAGTTCGCACTGAATCGAATTTGTTGGATACTTATATCTTCATTATTTTGAAGATCATGTGCAAAGAAGAATTTTGGAGATATATGTTTAGTTCTATTACCTTTAATGTATCATTCTTTAAACTACATAATGCATGATGTATTATCTTCGTGTATATATATATATTACAGTGGGGTTATCTTTAATTGAAAATAATCCACATTAACTTTGAATGTGATGGATCATAGATAGAAGTCAAACACATTCTCGACTTGCTTCATGAATAACAAATAGTTTGGAATGATTTGAAAATGTAACTGTTAATGTCTGCTTTGTGGATTTTCATGAAATTGTTACATCACTATAGGTAAATAAATACCCAGTTTACGATCTTTTTTTATGTGGATCAGACAAATATCCTGCATCTGCATATTCAATGAGATATGATTTTCTTTCTTGAATAAGATAAACCCATATCTATAGTTTCACAAAGATAACGCAATATTTGCTTTATTCTATTTCAATAACTTTTAGTTGGTGTAAAACTGAATCTTATTAATAAATTAACAGTAAAGACAATATCAGGCCTTATACAATTAGAAAGATACATTGGTGCACCAATAGCACTGAGATATGGAGCTTCAGGCCCAAGTATCTCTTCTCCATCTTCTTGTGATCGGAATGGATCCTTTTCCACATCAAGTGATCGGACAATCATTGGGGTACTTAACGGGTGAGCTTTATCCATCTAAAAACGACATAAGACTTTTTTTATATATGTCGATTGATGGACAAAAATTCTAGTGGACAAATGCTTAATTTGTATGCCAAGACATAATTTCGTTTTACCAAGATATTTCATTTCAAATTCTCTTTTTAAGTAATCATTGGTTTGTATGATCTCTTCTGGAGTACCAACGATATTTAAATCGTCTACTTATACGGCATAACAAAACCAGAATTTGTTTTCTTGATAAAAACACAAGGACATATCTTGTCATTTATATATTCTTTTTTTAACAAGTACTCACTAAGACGATTAGACCATATTCGTTCAGATTGTTGGATGATTGTTTTAATCCATATAACGACCGTTGTAATTTAATTGAGTACAAGTTCCATGATTGTATATCACTTGACATTTTAAATCCTTCAGGGATTCTCATGTATATGTCAGTGCCTAATGATCCATATAAATATGTTGTCACAATATCTATTAGACGCATATCATATCTTTCTCTAACAGCCATGCTAATTAAGAAGCAAAACGTAATTTCGTCCATCACAGAAAAATAGGTTTCATTATAATCACAGCCTGATATCTGTGAAAAACCTTGAGCAAATAAGCGTGTTTTATATCTCATAATTTCTCCTTTCTCATTTCGTTTTCAAAAGAAAACCCACTTAAATCCAACCGGTTTGATATTTTGTGTGTTTGAGCTAATGGTTCAAGAACTTCACGTTTAGTCAAAGAATCCAATTTTGCTTGAATTTCATCCTTCATCTCTTTATTGACATTCAACCACACTACGTGGTTTTGGATCCTCATTTGGATTCATGATATCTAATATCACATTATAAGCAAAAAATATCATCTATCTCGATTTTATTTCTGTCCAACCAAATATGTGTATGAGTATAATTAATCGGGATTTCTTCATTTGTAAGTGATTGTTTCTCGATAGTATCCTCATCAGCATCATTAGTTATTATCTTTTCATCAATCATCCTTATAGATTTATTATATTGGTATGATTTCTTCAAAAACATCATTACCTTTTGATTTTCTTTTACGAAAAACTGTATCTTTCCCACCAATGGGTCTTTCACGATTCAGGCGAGGTTTACACTCTTCTAGAGTGTTGTCAGTATTAGATTCATTTGATATTGGAATTCTGACAGGAGCATTTACATCTGGTATATAAGATTTAAATGAGTCAGGAATTTCATTTGCAATACTTTATAAATAAATAATTCTTTGAACTTTATGTTCAATTGACTAGTACGAGGATCATTGGAGGACAGTAATGATGATTTTCATGATATTTTATCCCAAACTTTTGATGAAATATGTACTCCTTCTCTCTTCTTTTCTTTCTGTAACGCCCCGATTTTCAACTCATTTTCTGAAAATCCTCGTGGCATTACTGCCGATAGGGTCCCACAAACCCTACCCAGGCAATTCAACTTAACTCGGTTTAGAATAAATCCAAATGGAAATACACTTAAAGCATTATCAAAGTAGATCCATAAGTTTACTTATTTATTACATATTAAAACAGCAGAAACTTAAAAATATTGTCCCAAACATTAATATTACAAACAGGATTATAGCTTAATCAAAATTCGTCCTCAAGTCTTGCACCTGAAAAGATGAAAATCAAGAAACAGAAGAAAAGTAATGCCGTGAGCTATACGAGCTCAGTAACGTGCCGGCTCCCTTTTCAGGGGAAGCACAAAAACGAAAGAAGAGAGAACAATCTGTCCTGACACCACAACAAAATCAGTCATGCAATTAACATTCATGATAGACCATAAATACCCTCTTGTTAACACTGTGACCTTGCCCAAACATGTAAATCCATAGCTTCTTCTAAAAGCTTAAAGTCCGGGGCCACTCGAAACAGGAGATCAACCTGTAACGACGCCCATTGCTCTCCTGCAGCGAGATACCCCACAACCTGACAACCTCACATGGTTGTTTACGTGTATAAAATGATTAATCGCAACTACTCATCCCTGTACAGTTTAACTAGATATCTTCACCAAGTCACAGTATAATAACTTAGTAGGATTAACAAACTCCGAGTTTAACCTCACCTCTCATGAATTCATTCCTATTTTGCATGTTCATTTTTAACATGACATCATTTATAGGATTAATCTGTATTAACCATAACCTTTTGTTCATTATCGTGTGCCAAACCTTATAAACCCAGAACTTGTCTTTATTACATTCATATATCGTACTGGATTAACGAAGAAAAACCTACCCAAGCCCTAACATTAGGACTATCAATGTTAGGTTATCATGAACTGCGATAAGTTACAAGTACTATCACACCATCATACAATAACACGGAAATGCAAACATAACACAACACAACATCACACAGCGCACAGGGCAAAACTACCCATCATGCGTTAATATACAACTAGCATATTAACATGTATCGTCATCCAAACCAAAAATCTAAACGTTATCTTGAATGTGAGTCTCGGGTTGTTTACTTTATACCAAAGGAAAAACAGTTTATGTCTCACTTCCTGCATAGTATAAATGCGATACGTTCGTTACTACATACTTCTTTCATATATTTCATTATTTCTACGTATTCATATGTATTATACGTCCATAAATACGTCTACTACATCATTATATATTTTTACGTACATTCCGTTCTTTTCACGTATTTACGTATATTGCACAAATACGTAAACTTTTACGTATTTTTATTCAACTTTGTATTCTTGACCTTTCATACAATCAAACGCGTATTTTCCTATAATTTCTTGTTCAAATACTGTATTTTAGTAGACATAAAGGGTATAGGGTTCGATACGATGCATAAATACATTGAAAAATAATTTTCTGGATTGGCTGAGAGGCGTCGCGGCCACTACAATTCTTGTCGCGGCCGCGACTGAATTCAGGCGGTGGCCTGACAGTTTTCAGGTTTTCAGGCCTAACTTCGAGCGCGCATAACTTTTTCGTTTTTTAACCAAATTGAGTGATTCTTGATTCATTGGAAACCTCAAGAAGTCCTCTATAAGTTTTTTTGAAGACTCATTTGGTGAATTAGCCTCTAGTTGGGGTAAAAATGTGTTCTAATGTCAAACATCAAAGCTATCCAAGAACGGATACGGATTGGTTTGTTGGTTTTTGCGTTTTACCCAACCAATTCAATCATAAATGATCTAAAACTTCATAAACATAACATTTACTTAGTTTTTGTCTTGTTTGTTCAGTTTTGGGCTTGTTTGATACATAAAATTTTAGGTTTCGGGGTCTCACGAGTATAACTCGTCTTATAGTTCAAATAACACGTTTCTTTGTCTGTGATCTTTTTTGATGTTATTTTCCTCTTTTTTTTGAGCACATATAATCAGTTAAGAGTTGAAAATAGAAGTGGCATAGCTCACCTTCTCGCTGAAACAGTTTTGAGCCTGGTTTGCCTTATTTTGCTTCCTTTGACGTGAAAAATACCCCTCTTGTTCCTTTGATGGTTCGAACGTCTTCTCCTCCTCTCCTTCTTCCTTCATCAACTACCATCGTCTCGCCCCAAGCTACTGTGATCCTTAAGATCTTGATTCCGTTGTAGCCCGAGCTTATCGCAAGAGAACCAAAAAGAAGAATGTGAGGTGAAGATGAGAGTAAGGGGAGATGATAGCTTGCTTCTTGGATCTCCTTTGGTGGTGAAGATGGGTGGAGGAGTGGTTGTCATGGCCAGATTAGGGAGGGAAGAGTGGAGATGGTAGAAGAAGTGGTGGGGAGAAAAGGAGGGAAAGGGGGTTTGGTGGGTTGTTTAAAAAAAAAACATCCCCGTTTCGTTTAATCGTAGGACCAGTTAATCTCACATCTTCCACAGTCTCCGCTTAAACTTTATCACCACGCTCGAAAAATCATGTTATTAATTAACATATAATTTTTTAAAATTTTTCGCGACAAAAAGTTATCCCATCTTCGTCACAAGTTTTAATGTTATGAACATAGCGTTACGTCTCAAAACTTTGAAATGAGATTCGTTTCTCTCTTTTAATTTATTATAAACAAAGAAATGCATATTTTGTTACGTTTATTAATTTTTGAACTATTATTTGATCATAATTTTTATATTTATTTGATCGAAATTTTCTGGGGCTTTATACTTCCCCTAATTTTGAGAATTCATTTTTATTAAAATGACAATCTGCAAATCTTGCAGTGAACATAACTCCATTTAATGGTTTGAAATATCGTATTATTGAGGGAGAATCAAAATCAGCGTATATCTCAAGTTTACGTTGGGGACCCATCTTTGTTCGTTAGGGTGGTACGATTGAAACATACACAGTACACCCAAAAACTCGTATATGTGAAATATTTGATTCTTGATCAAATACGAGTTGTAATGGTGAATAATTGTGGTAGACTGTACGCCTAACACGTATTAATGCTGCAGCATGAAGTATTGCATGTCCTCAAGCTGTAGTGTGTAATTTATTTTTCATAAATAATGATTTTACAATTAACTGAAGTTTTTTAATTAATGACTCAATTAAACCATTTTGTGTATGAACATGAGTTATAGAGTGCTAAAAAATAATACCAATAGACATTCAATATTCATTAAATGTTTTTGACGTAAATTCTCCATCATTATCAAGATGAATTGTCTTTATTGGATGATCTGAAAAATACGCTCGTAATTTGATAATTTGACTCAATAGCCTTGCGAAAGCTACATTTCATGTAGAAAGAAGACATACATGTGACCATTAAGTTGATGCATCAATCATTATCATAAAGTATTTGAATGTTTCACTTGCAGGGTGGATAAGTCCACATATGTCACCTTAAATTCTGTCTAGACTCAACATTAGTCTTTAGTGGGGATGATTTTATAATTAATTTTCCCAATAAACATGCTACGCATGATAGATCACGACTTGCTAAAATCCCTTGACTCTCTAATGGATGTTCGTTTGAATTTTTAATAATTCGGCACATCATGTTGGTTCACAAATGATCAAGTCGTTCATGCCGAATCAATAAGACATTATTGTTAGCAAATTTCTGGTTTTCAGTAACATACGACTCAATTGCTCTAATATTCGTATGATATAATCCAGTAAAGAATGTTGGGAATTGTCCATGTCCCCGTCCTTGACCATGACCTCCGCCACGACCATGACCTCGTCCTTATCTGCGCCCACGAAAAGAGTTAACATCAACTTCAGGGTATGTTACAAATGCTTCAGGCACGGGGACGGATCCACTGGGACGAATTCTATGTTGCTATTACAGCAGTTCGTTATGTTGTTCAGCAATAAGCAAATATACTATCAAAATCGTAAAATTTCTTAAAACCATCGCGCTATATTTTGCATGTAATGTCATGTTTAATGCATGAAAAGTGATATATGTCTTTTCGAACATATCTTCATATGTTATTTTATCACCGCATAATCTCAGTTTTAAAGTAATTCTGAATACCTCAGAATTATATTCAGAAATACTTTCGAAATCATGCAACCTAAGATTTTGTCATTTGTTTCGGAAGATTGATAGTATTACGGTTGTGTGGTGGTCATATCTTATTTTTAAATTATTTCATAATATTAGAGGTTCTTCTTCCTCTAAATGTTCAGATTTTAGGTTTTCATAGAGATGATAACAAAGAAAAATCAACATCCTTGTTTTATCCTGCTGGGATGTTTCATTTTCATCTTTTATGGTGTCACCTAATTCTTTCGCAACAAAGTGCTTAGCATCCAAAATCCATGTCAAATAATTAGTTTCTAAGATATCAAGAGCAGCAATATTCAGATTGATAAGTTTGATAATTTTGAACATTATTTTATAGAAGATATATCAAACTATTCAGAAATTAACTTTTTTATATTGGATTAATTATTTTCATAAAATTGGATTTAACTAGTATTGCATATGGTGATAAAACAATTAATTTTTTTTCAGTATGTGAACAGTGATTTCCAGACTATGAACAGTGTATTTTCAGATTATAAACAGTTTATTTTCAGACTATGAATAATATTTTTTAGACTGTGAACAATGCATGAACGGTACTGACAGTATCTGTACAATGTCTGACATATTATGTGAACAGTGTAAAAATAGATTTTTTATGTAGTATATGAAACTGAAGAATCTCACCTGAATTATCTTTATGGTTGATAAATAAGATTTGAGACGAATTTGGACTAAGTTTAACTCGTGTTGATAATGTGTTGTAATAAAATACACAAGATAGATAAAATAACTCTTGATATTAAGAGAAAACTAAGCTCTTATACAACTTCTTCACAAAATATTATGATTTTGATTCTTCTCTTCTTGTGTGTATAATGTTTAAGGAGATAGTCCTTTTATACAAGAAGATGTTACAACAATAACGTTTAACATAACTAAGTGGACTAGCCATTAACTAAGTGGACTAACCACCATCAAGCTAAGTGGCTAAACGATTGTAACTAATAATCTTGTCATTCATCATAATTCAGAATATTATCTTAGTTATTGTTGTTGATCTTGTTGATATTTTATTCTATTTGGACAATGAACTTTAGACGCGGATCGATGGCTTCCTAGAACTAGCACCATCATAAACACCTCTCGCAAACTATCTTGCGGGACGATATTACAATATAAAACAGTTCTGATTTTTAGTTTCGGACTTTTGTTTCATGTCTTGTCGTTACTATTTCCACTTTTGCCTCTACATTAGTCAATGAAACTCTCCAGTAATAATAGCAAGTCTCTAACCTATAAAACCTCACAATAAATTAATAATCAACTCTTTTCCCTTTCCTATTCTCTCCTCCTCTTGCTCTTGTCCATTTCCTCTATTTCACTAGCTATTTAGACTCAGTTGTATTCATTCCCTTCAAGGGTTTTGTGAAAGATTATATCTTGATTTTGTTTGTGATTTTGGATTTGGGTATCTTGGGTTTCCATTTTTCTAGTTGAAAACTCAAAAATTTGTTTGGGTTTTGGAGAATCATGGAAGAAGATGATTCAAGCAAGAAAAAAAATGAGCCTTTGCCCATTTCATATCATAAACAGATGCCCACTTCAAATCAACAGGTTATCTTTTCTTCTCAAATCTGTTTTGATTACTGTTGTATTGACTTGTGTTGCTTGAGGCCATTTTATTCAGTTTTAGTAATTGATCAAGGTGCTTTCATATGATTTTCTTCATTTTTTATCAAGGAAATTGGGCATTGAATGATTTTGTTTCGTGGTTTCTTGTGGATTTGAAGGTTGTGTTGGTGGCAGCTTTTGTCTGTTTTTGTAAGATGTTTATCAGGATTGCCTTTGAACCATGGGTCTGAACTTTTGGTACAACTGGTTCGTCAACAGCTTATCTATGATGAATTACTGAATAGTTTAGATTCGGTAATCGTTATCTGGTTCAGAATTTTGTTGCGTAGGTATTATTCAGAAGGGTGGATTTTGTAAGTAACAAGAGCGAGAAGCTGTTTTCGTCTAGACTTGAGCCTGTAGAAGTTCAGCATATGAGTATGATGCAGCTGGAACAAGTTCCAGTTAAGCTTCAGTCGCCAAATATCAGTTTACAAGCTGGTTTTCGAGTTATTGGTTAACCAAACGTGCTTTGAGGCGGCGAGTCCAATCAGGTGCAACAGATCAGTCTAGGTCTTGAGAAGATTAAAGAGAAATTGTACTGACTAAGATGATTTGGGTTTTCTTTCTTACGCTGTAGACTGTACCTAGCAGGCATAGAGCTGTAATCAATGAGATAATTA
>JAOVYX010000418.1:0-13662 GCA_035668315.1 Drosera spatulata
CTCGATTTATATTTGGTATAATTATTTCAACTGTTCGTCGAACCAAATATATGAAAATTCTCAGAATTTAATAACGAGTTCGAATTTATAATCAAAACGACAATCCGGAAAAAATAAAATTTTCAATTTATTACAAATTCATCTCTCTATCCTTCCTCATCGTCAACGTTCTTCAAAACACACATCATCATCACCATCACCACCTCCAATCACCACCGCCTTCTCAAGATCACCATCGCTTTTACACGCAGCGAGTTTCTTCTGTCCAAGAACGAAAAGAAGGCGCCCAATGTCGTGTACAGAGGAAAATTGAAAGCGACGAATCGGACGGTTGCGGTGAAACGATTTTCGAGACAGCCATGGCCGGATGACAAGCTGTTCGCGGTTATGATTGCTCAATTTTTTATTTTATTTGATTCAATTCGGTGAATTTGATGTTTGATTTTGTGTTGTGATGTGATGTGAATGGTGAAAAAATTGGGATGAGATGAGATAGATTCAAGTCCTGACAGATTGTGCTATTGAAATGTTTGTTAATTTTTGCGTCAGATGCTGTCTAGGTTATAAGAAGTAGAAGCTCGAAGATGGATCCTGATTTGATTCGGAAATCTCGGAGACTATAGAACCTGTTTTTTTATAGGCATTATTTCTTATAGCTTCATCATATGAGCTTGATGTGTAGTTCTTGATGTATTTGGATTGTATCAGTGTTTTGTAGACTTGATTGATTGATTCGAGCTTGATTGATATGTGCTTTTAAATGACGCTCTATGTTTTTAACTGGCGTTCCTTATTTTTAACTGGCGCTATGTGTTTTGTTCAGACACTCTATTTTTTTGTTAAGGCGCTCTATTTCAGACAGAGCGTCTGAACAAAACACAAAACGCCTAAACGAAACACAGAGCGCTTGAAAAAAAAAACGAAAATAGAGCGCCTATATAAAAAAAATAGAACGACGGTGGCCAGATTTCGGTCAAGATTCCGACGATGGTTGGGTGATGGTGGGGATTGAGATGGAGATGAAAATAAAGTTAAGGATTTAAATAAAATGGATGAATTGTATGTTTTTGAAATTTAGATTTCTTATGTATCTTTTTGATATTTTTTTCAAGTTTTTATTTATTTAGGTAAAAATCTCATAAAATAAATATAATAAATTGATCGATGCGAGATCTTATAAATATGTTGAATTTTTATTGTAAAGATATTTACGTCTTTGAAGGTTTGTGAGAGAAATGAGAGAAAAAGAATTAGAGAAGAAATGATAGTGGGGAATTGAGAAGATATTAAATAAAAAATATGGATATTTTGATACTTTTAAAAAATAAATTATCAAACAGAATAGTATTGTAATTATTATGGGACATCCAAATAATATAAGAGTTGTATTTTTTCTGGGATGATGAGAGTAAATTGCAACACTTGATTGTCCGAGATGAATTGAAACCATTTTCTTATT
The DNA here is from genome assembly GCA_035668315.1 of Drosera spatulata. Lineage (NCBI taxonomy): Eukaryota > Viridiplantae > Streptophyta > Magnoliopsida > Caryophyllales > Droseraceae > Drosera > Drosera spatulata. Next base: position 1,460 of record JAOVYX010000418.1, read on the forward strand.
AATTTTGTTTTGTTCAAACAAAACAATTATTCCTTATTTTATATCACATCAATCTATTTCACTATCATTTCTTTTCTTCTTTTTTTCTACTCACTCCTTTCTCCTACGCACTCATAGGGACAAATTGATCACTCCTTATAAATTCAACACACATATAAATTATCGTGTCGGATCAACCGATTATAATTTATTTGGGACGGAGGGAGTACAAAATTACCTTATTTGAGAATTTTTTATCTAAAAAATATCAACATTCCTATGTTTTATTTTATTCACATCAACTCATCCCACTATCTCATTCGTTCTTTTTCTTTTTTTCATTCCTCTCACTCACATAATTCAAAAGGAAATTTAAATATTTTTACTAAATTCAACACACATATAAATTATATTGACATATCAAACGTGTAATACCCCAAGGAAATGCTTAAATGGTTTGATTGTACTACCTATACCAACAAGGTGCACCTTTCTTTTCGGTAACCCATCACTTTAGAACTCCGTAGTTAAGTGTGCTTAACGTGGAGTAATGCTGGGATGAGTGACCTCTTGGGAAGTTTCCCAAGATGTGCGCGAGTGAGGCCAAAGCGCACTGAAAGGATTAATGTTGTCCTAATTTTATTAGGACGGAGGAAGTAATTCGTATCCATGATTTGGTTTGTGGGGCCAGTTGTCAGACGAGCAGTTCTTGATGACGATCCGGTAACAAGGATTTGGTCGAGGCGTTACAAAACGATTGTAATTTTATTAGGATGGAGGAAGTAATTCGTATCCATGATTTGTAAATGTTGGAAATTCCACTGATGGAATTGTAAATGTCTATCCCTCCATGCTGACTTTATAAATGTTGGAAATTCCACTGATGGAATTGTAAATGTCTATCCCTCCATGCTGACTTTGTTTACTATAGTTCTCTCATATATGAATCTCTTTCATAGTTAAACCTTCCAAACACCAAAGATATCCAAAAACATATCTAATTTAACAGAACCGCGTCAAAGAAAACCAGATATTGTAGTCGAAATTCAGATCACAAGTTCAAAATCGAGTCTTTGCTTTACATACAAACACCAGAATTTCATATCTTACACCAAAAGAAACTTGACCAACATTGGAACACGAAAACCATTTTGCTTATGATGCCAAAGCACTTGTGTCGTAGACAAGCAGCACACAACCTGTGAGGAGGCAGGCCAAAGTAACGGCCCAGATCAACAGTCCGGTGGTACCTGCATTCTCATCAAACACAGAATCATGTCCATTAGCGCCTCCAAATCTCATGTCTGAGGGCACGAACCAAAATTCAATAACATAGAACGCAGCGATTCCAATGAATCAGCATACCTCATAGACTGATATAAGCCCGATATCATAGTGTTCCATGATACCGGATTCCTCTCATGTACTCTCTCAAACAACTTATCCGCATCATCACCCAAAAGAGAATTCATGTTATAGATATCGTCCAAAGTTCCTAGTTTCAGAAAATACCCATAAAACTGTCTTCCCAATTGAATATCATGAAGATCGCCATTGGCTTTGATTAACGTAGAAAGTGAAGAAATCCCATCTGTAGTGGACCCAAAACTAATGAAATCGAGATAGACCCGAACAGCTTCCTCATGACACCCATTTTTAGTATGCTCCTGAATCAAAATGTCAACTGAAGATGCATTCTATGGTTGATTCCCTCCAAGCTTATGTTTAGTTATCACCTCAGGAGTAGACACAAGCTGGCAGTATCTACACTGTATTGTAGCAGCATGACTTTGAGCATTATCTACACTGAATGAAATAGAACCTGAAACATGAAGCCTACTTCAGCACCCATGAGCTGATCTGGATTGATAAGATCTCCAGCACGGTTTCAACAATGGGTGTTCATTAAGCTTGCCGATATTCGTATCGGCGCAAATATGCATCTTGGAGACTGTAATACTCTCTCCTGAAATCTTCTTAAACTACGGATCATTATCACTCAAAATAATTCAGCTCCTGTAACTTCCCTTATACCATATCGTTTTCATGTACAAACTCAGTTCAAGACACATGTAGCTGATGAGGCACGACGATCATTTAAAGAATCGATATTGCTTTGCTTGGAGTTGGGATTCTAATCATCGGGCATATGTCAAATGAGAGAACCAGAAGTTCAAACCTGTGATATAACAGCCAGAAAGGTTGTTTCGAGAACACGCCCTACAACATACATGCCTTTTTCAACTTGAAGCATGAACGACATACCAACTCACCTTATACAAAAGTGCCAAGGGATTGTTTGGTATAAAATATTGATAAACAAAACTAGAAATCAAACACTAGTAAACTAAACTACAATCATCAAACCAAAAATTAACAATTTGTTGGAGAATATGCTCTTGAATACTACCTGTCCATGAAAGGCAAAAGCATAAACTAGATAATCCTATCAAGTACAGATTCTAAGGTAGGTCATGTGTATGCAATCTTCTGTCAGTAAACTTTACAAGGGAAAAACAAAATCATGAACCACTATCAAATTTTTATTCACCTTTATTAAGAGAACAAACCTGAGTGAATATATGGATGATTATCATATTTCAGCCTAATAACCTCTTATCATACCTGATCTATATCATGTCGTATCAAGGAACCAACTCTAATCAGAAGATCATTTCAACAAAGTGTACCTAAATCTACCAGTAAAATTCAATTTTCACAGTCTAATGATTTGAATTCCAATTTTGCATAAAGGTGTTACAAACGAATATAATTTCAAAACCCTAGAACCTCTAGCTTGCTTTGAAAATATAGCATACATCGAAATTGAGACGAAAATCTAAAGAATTCTGCAATTTTGTTGAGATTGATATATAGCTCGGGATTCAATCAACATAAATGCAAACAATGAAATGAAATTTGCATTCTTGGTGATATCATCAAAGAAAGCAGCCGAGGGAGAGAGAATTGATGAAGACGATTTGTGGTCTCTTCGTCAATGAGTTATGAGTTATGACTGTTGATTAATGATGATGGAAAAATGAATTTATAACAGGACTAAAATAAATTTATAATAACAATAAATTAAATCTTTATCACATCAAGTAGAATCAGTTACATGAATATCACGACGTCTGGATTGAAATAAACTTATTTATATAAAATAAATGATTTTAAGAATAAGGGTTGAAATCAAAATTAATTTCTTTTCTTAACCAATGTAAAAATAAATTTTTGATCTTGAACGTGGATTTTTTAATCCAAGATAATTGATAATTGATATCTATAATCCACTTGTACATAAATCTAACCCTTTGACACCATTATAAATAAAGGGTGCATTTAGGTTTTTGAAAAATAAAATTCAATTGGTAAAGTTTATTTTCTTGTTATTCGTTAAAATTTGTTGAAATAATTAAAATGATGAAGAACGATTCACAATTTATTCGAGCATAATTGTATCTAATAAACGTCTGTTCTCGTACTCAAGCACTACATAATTTAATAAAATAGATTATAATTCTTGATTATTCATCTGTGTAAGATCCTTTGAATATTTATCGAAGTTTTCTTATATATATATATATTTATGAACATCATAACTGTTCTACATACCATAGGCATAACATTTCCTACAAAAAAAAATCTGAAATCTAATATATAATTTAGCTGAATCAGTGCAACGTTGTAATTGCTACTTGCATTACTTACATCTACAGTTGAAGGTTTAGTATATCACATCTCACAACATTATATATATAATATACGATGGATTTAAAATCAATCAATATGACTAATTTATTATAATAAATTTTAATTTTTTTATTATAAATTAAAAAATTTATACTATAACTTATTAAAATACATATTATCAGATTTTAATATATTTTATATATTTAACAACTTATAATATTAAATTTTCAATTTACAATATAAAAATAAAACTTGTAGTATAAAATTAGATAATACGTTACCACAAAATCAGCCTAACGCATCCTATATATATTTGATAATTACAACATTGTATATAGTACAAGCAACACGATAGGTAATTTAACATAATAATCATTCATAATAAGTTCTGTCCCACTTCCATAAAACAAAATGCCAATCTAGCTTTGGAGAAGAGCAGATACCGTAAGTATGAAATTCAGATTACACGTTCAAAGTCGAGACTTTACATACAAACAGCAGAACTTCATATCTTACACCAAAAGAAACTCGACCAACATCGGACCATGGAGAAACTATGTTGCTCATGATGCCAAAGCACTTGTGTTGTAGACAAGCAGCGCGCCACCTGCGAGGAGGCCGGCCAAAGTCACGGCCCAGATCAACAGTCCAGTGGTACCTGCATTCGCATCAAATATAGAATCATGTCGATTAGCGCCATGAAATTGATTGAAACCACGTATAGAGGGAGCCATTGACGCTCCTATGAGAAATACTACAGTCCTCATGGATGTTAGTTGCTCAGGTCTTCGTCTATAATAAGAAGAGTGATTTCAATTTCTCAACAATGAATTTTCAGCTCCTTACCACCAACATACACATCGCCGCTTGGAGACCAGTCATCCTCGTTGTAGATCGGGCTGCAAATGCATCAAAAACAGTTCATTAGAATTTCACCAATAATCTACAATTCAAAAGTCAATTGAATCTACTGACAGTGTGGGAACTCTCAGTGTACATAGACAAGGCGGAAAAAACATCTGTTCTTGGCAGTAGCGTGTGGTTTAAACAAACAAACTGACGAGCTCATCCCAAAATGTCATCGCACTCACCAGACTTTGAGTCTTATTGTGGTTAAAGAGACGAGGATCATATTAAACCTTGGTTCCATCTCAAAATCAATCGACAATGAGTGGAATAACATAGGATCTTATAATGCAATTATTATGAACTCTCGCTACCTGATGTGGGTGTAACCTTCTCAACACCCCTCTCGTGCGAATGGCTTCTTTGGGTTTGAAGCGCAAAAATATTTTGGATGACGTGAAGTATTGAACCGTTGGACCTAATGGGCTCTAAGATCATATTAAACCTCTTTCATCTCAAAACCTAGCAGCAATTAGTGGAGTAACCCAGGATTTTATATGCAATCATTATGAGCTTTCTCTACCTGATGTGGGTTTAACATTCTGAACAGTTCAATATTAGTAGTTTATTACTAAAGCCTGAACTGCTAATATAGGTCAAAACCAGAACATACTACAGATGATAAGAGGACAGATAGAACACAGAATATAATGCAATTGCTAACCTGTATCCATCAACATTGGCGCCATACTTGTCGACGAATTGGTAAACACCCTTTCCCTGCAGTATTCTCAATGAATCAACATCAATATGAACTGTAAGGCCTAAAAATCAACCATATGTTCTAAATTGTTATTTTAGGCCCCAGTTGCCATGGACCCTAGCAAAATTGGTTTAAGCGAAAAATCTATGCCATGAACCTTTTATCAACTTTGTGATAGAGATGGATTTCTCATCATCACATCATAACATAGTCTTAGAATGAATGCTACAACTCATATACAAAACAGATGGAAGCGGAGGCCGGTACACTATCCATGCTTCAGATGTTTACATTTATGTTCATTGCATCAGAACAACAATCATGTACATAGGACAGAATCATGTTTCAATCGAAAGGAGGGCAATGGCGAGTTCATGCTAAATGGAACAGAGAATCATCTCGAGCCGCTGAAGATGCACATACATATGCGAATAACAACAGTTTATTATAAGTAAAAAAATGCGCTTGGTAGCAAGAGCGAGTCAGGAGCAAAGAGAACGAACCTTGGCCTTCCTTCCTGATGCATCAAATCCGTTTTCCAAGTTCATGTCTCCATTGATTCCTTCAAAATCAAAACGAAGAGAACAACGTAAGCGCACAAACCATAGAAATCGCAACACCATCATCCACCTCATAAGCTTGAAGTCATATCACACAACCTTTCCCTCTTATGGTGAAAGGTAACAGGCAAACTCTCTATGGTACTGAATACCCACAACATACAACAACAAAAAACCAGGTATTCTCGCATACCCGACGACATGTTTCCAGTAATTCAGCATAGTGACGAACGAATAAGATCCGTCGACAAAACCAAGTTATTCATCAGAATTTGAACCTGATCACCAAAATAATAACATAATACTCCAACCAAGGAATTATGAGCAAAGATTTATCCAACCTACAACATATCAAGTTCTCACTATATATAAGCAAACAAGATGCGGTTGCTGCGGCCCTTTTTTCATATATAAAACCTGTGATAAAACATGTCCATGAGAACAAAGTTAGTTACCATAAGGCTTGTTGGTCTTGATCTTCTTGCCGCCGCTAGCGACGACCTTCAACGGAGTAACGCCGCCTCTAACAGCGGTTCTCGGGATCCCGAATGAACCCAAAGAGGGCTTCAAGCTCAATGAACCCATCACTGAAGTTGCCATTGCTTTTTTGCTTAGTCTTCTTTGCTTTTTTGCCTAATGAACTTGGTGTAAGAACTTGACCACATGATCATTTGATAGGATATGAGTGGCTTTGAGGACATGGCAATCACACAATGGGGATTGAGAGATGTACACGTGGAGGCATGCCTGTGGTCTGGTTGAGGATAATCTTGTTTCGATGATCCCCACATTATCAAGTGGTTCACTTGTCCTATGAAAACTTTGTCAAACAAAACAGGGGTGGGTTTTCTATTGGGTTGGATCGATCAGTCAAGCCCAAATCAGGCTAGGCCTAGATGGACCTCAATCCAAACTGAGTAGTTCTGTCCGCTCGATCAATGAAACGGAACTCTCTATTTCATCCATTTTAAAAAAAAGATAAATTTATAACTGACACCTGATAAGGTCACAAAAAAATCCTTAAAATAAGAGAGATTTTAATGAATGTGGGAAAGAGAATACCTCGTGATACAGAAACCCTCTCATACGGTGTAGTGAAACAAGATGGGCTAACCGTCTAACCGTATAACCTTGAGAGGGGGAGGGGGGAGTTTGAAACGCAGGTTTTCGAGACCTGTCAGTCTCATTCTCAATACAGGCAGTAGTATCATGAAGATTGAGATTGAGTTTCATACATGGGGAAACACAAAATGTTTGCACGAATACAAAAACATTCATGCAATGCATGAAGATGAAAGTTAGACAAACAACGAGTTAAATCAGGCCATTGGCTCACAAGGAAGCTGAGTCCAGCCTTCGTCTCGTGACTCCGTCACCCTCCAGCTCTGTTGATCTTCATACAAGGCTAGCAACCATTTTTGCTTCTCTGTCATTAGCTTCGACTGAACTGGTCGTCTTGCTTTTCTTCGCGCACTCTAACGAGTTACCCTCCTCGCTTCTCTCGTCATCCACAAAACTTCCATTTTCATCACCCTCAGCTCCACACCTTTTCCTTTGAGGGATAACCTGAAAGAAAGAATCCTTCCAATCCCTTGTTTCCAAGTACTTGAGCAGTACCTCCATCACTTGGTTCACTGTCAATACTTGAGAGCTCGACATCTTCAAGTACTTCCCTAGAGGAAGTCTCGCGGCCTCTATCCCTTGCTCCATCGCTTTCTTCATCGTTATTCCTTTCCAGCGGTTCCTGTCGACCAGCCCGCCAATGATGTTCATTTTCTTCGGGTCAAGATCGTCCAATACTTCCTCCGCATCAAACGTAAGATAAACAAGACTGTCCTTCAGGGATTGAAGAGCTTCGATGTATGATTCGCTCTTCTTCTCCATGATCCACTTATCCGACCCAGGGAGCTTGTCTAGCTGTGTTTCCATGTCTCCGTTGCAACCTGTCAACCAAAGGTGGCAAGGGGAAGCACATCGAGAATTCACGGCATAGCAGTACATTATCTGCTGAACAAGGCTGCTAAGTTCAGTGGCGGTCATAAGGTGAGAAAACTCAAGGTCGATGATGATGTTTTGCCCGTCTTCTTTGGCTTTGGTCAATCTCTCGATCTTCCTATCTCTCTCCTCCGACCTCTTCTCCATCCTCTCTTTTCTCACTTTTTTTCTTTCCTCTATCATCTTTGATTTCTCCTCCTCGGAGAGAGTCGATAACTTTTCGTCCCATTCTTTTCGTTTCCGTTCTTTGTCTAATCTTTTCTGCTCTTTGGCCATGGCTTTTTCCTCTGCTTTCTTCGGTTCGTACTTTTGTTGCTTCATCAGCTTCTTCTGAGCTCTTTTTGATAGAGGCTGTGATGCATGAGGAGATTTGCTACTGGCTGGAATGTCTCCAGCATTTCCATCATTTTCTCCGTAACTGATAGTTCTATCTTCTCCATTTCCATTATTTTCACAATCATCCCCATTTCGCTCTCCTACTACACTTTCAGTATTTTGCATTTCTTCCATTGAGCTGCAATGAGACAAGTGCTTCAATTTTCAACACACACACAAACACACAAAAAGGAAGAAAGAAAGAAAAAGAAAATCCAAGCACGCATACAGGTACACATTGATCATCCTCAGTCAATGGCAAGCAGGAGAATAGAAAGAGATCAAACAATGGACCAGCAAGACAGAACAAAGGAAATGAAATAGCTGAAATGATTCTAAGTACCAAAGCAATATCATCATTTTATCCTTCATTATGTGCCTCTACATGACACCATAATCCATCTTTTGCCACTGATCTTACGACGTATATTACGCCAACTTCCCAAATCCCATTACCTCTGTGCATAGAGTTAACAAAAACCATCACTCTACGCCGAGGACTCCATACACTGGAGTTAATTACAATGCAAGCAAAATAAAACCCTAAAGATTTATGCTAGAAGGCATCACGCTGCTCTATTAGCACCCAAAGCAGACATTCGACACTTGGAAAAAAATCTAGCACTTTGCACGTTCAATGAGGAGCAATGCAACAACATTTATAAGCACTGGAGCATTGCCCTAGTCACAACAACAAAAAAGGATGCTGAAACTCTCCGTTAAGATCCATCGTCCTAGTCTATTAAAGATCCATAATGAACCATCAGTTCGAATTTTTAGTAAAGTTGGTTCCTCGACTGAAAATGGGAGTTCTTCAAACCATTTTTGATTAGGAGATGAAATTGAGTCCTACTAAGAGACAAAATCGAGAAAAATCGCAAACATATCACTGCATCGCCACCCAAATCACATAAAACCCACATAAAAGAACTTTGACCATAATCAATTGATAGCAGTTTCTGTGACAAACCAATAGCGGCGACGTCGTTATCCAACGGCGAGTGATGAATCTGCGATGCTCGACAGTTTCAGCGGCGACGTTTTGAGGAGGCGGAGAGAGGGAAACGGGCATCCGGGCAGGGGAAGTGATGCTGGTTGCTTGCAGGGTTTACCCAAAAAACTTGAAAGGGTAAATTTGTCTTTCTGAACAATACTTTTATAAGGACAATTTTGTCCATCTTCGAAACAATTAACCTAAGTACTTGCCGTCAAGGATATTAAAACGATTATAAAATCGACTAATTTTTTGAAACTTAATTGTATAAATTAAAATCGATTAATCGATCAATTAAACGGTTGTATTTTGGTTTGAGAAACAGAATCGTTTAATTATTCGATTCGATTACAGTTTTTAACCGATTAATCATTAGTTAACCAATTAAAAATCGTTTAATCGATTAATCGTAATCGTTTAACCGATTATCTACAACCGTTTAATTGAATATACATTAATCACTTATCCCAATTACATCTATTGATTAATCGATCTATTAAAACCGAGCATATTTTTTACGGATTTCATCCTTTTAATTAATTATTGACTTGTTTTCACCAATTGATCGGTTAAAAATCGATTCGAAAATAATTTAGAAATTATTTTATCAATTATGTATAATAGGTTAGCTAATCGATTAACCATAACCAATTAAAAAATAGTTTAATCGTAATAGTTTATATAACCGATTAACCATAACCAACTATTAAACTGTTATGGTTTTAAAAACTTTAACCGATCATTTATCGACTCGATTATGGTTTTTATCCGTCTTAAAATCGAAATCGATTAAAAATCGAATCGATTAACATCCTTATTCACTATAGATAAAAAATGTTAAGTAATATACTCTCCTAATTTTGTTGAGTGAGACATATGAGAAATGATGAAATATATGCAACGTTGGTTCTATCATATTTGCAGTAAAATGACTATTTTGTTTTCTTAAAAGAAAAATCTATAGTATTTTGTTGAGAATCTAAGAAAAAATCTAACATCTGAACTCATGATCAACACTCTGTTTATGAGTTTTATAAGAAAAGAAAAAAAATGAAACGATGGGATTAGAAAAGAATGAAAAGGAAAGGATTTGTTTTTTATTGTTTGTGGTTATGAGTTTAGAAAAGAAAACTAGAGGGGATTTTGTTGCTTTGTTTGTGAATTGACAAGAAAGGAAAACAAGGACTTGTGAGTTGGCAAAAAAAAAAAAAAAAAACCTTAATTTGCATATTACTTATCCAACCGTCATCCCGCAACAATCCAAAACAATATTATAAGGATAAAGTTGGAATAGTGAAAATATTATAAATAAATTTTTGTTTCCTTTCAAATCCTACCATTTTTGGAAGAAAAATTAGGAAAAAAATATGGGTTATTTTTCCTTTCAATTCCTTCCGTTCCATTTCACTTCAAACTCACAAGCATAACTCAAAAAAAAAAAATTAAAAAAAATCCATTTTTCTTTTCTTTCCTTCACTTTCCTTTCATCCAACAACTCACAAGCATAGTGTAAGGAATGAGTAACTTATCATTGTTGGGGTTACGCCCAGATAAGGGTGTTTAAATAAAATCGAAACCATAATTGATGCGGGTTTTCGTTTTAGAAATAAAATCGATTATCAATTAGTTAATCGGTTCGGTTCGCTTTAAAATCGATCAACTTATGGATTTGAACCGTTTAACCGATTAGAGAAATCAAACCAATAAACCATTAACCGAATCGATTAATCGTTTGACAAAACCGATTAATCGATTAACGTAACCAATAAACTGTTAACCAATTAGAACCGATTAAAATCGATTAACAGTTTAATGAAAATCTATAAACCTTTTAACCGAAAATCGATTACAAATCGTTTGATCGTAACTGATTAAAAATTGAATAGCCAAACGGATTCGATTTTAATTTTTTAGATCAATTAATAATCGATTCGATTTCGATTTTGATGATTTAAAATCGAACAAAATAAAAACCGAATCAATTAACCAAAATTGAACGCTTAACATCCTTATCCCCAGGTACTAACCCCAGATTATAGATTAAGAAACGGGAGCCTGCGTTAAAAGAATACTCCCTCCGTTGAAAAATAAGTGAAAGAAATTGATCGTACACGGTTATTAGAAAATTGGATTGAATTTGATATAAATAATCACTAGAATATTGACCCGTGTGCTGCACGGGATGAATAAAGATAATATAAATAAATAATATTAAACTTATCTATATAGATTAATATATATTTAACGTGATATTTTTTTTATTTTTTGCGTGGATAATCTCTATCAAAAATTATTATTTTATTATACTGAACGACTATTTCATATATAAAATTGTTAGGACATTTTATAATTATTTCTTTAGTTTTGTATATATAATCATTTTATATTTTGATTTGATCCAAATATTTTAAGTTTAATTTGAGATATTAACTTTTGATTATTATTATAGATATGATCACTAAAAAAAACTGCGTTTTAGCTACGAAAAATTTTAGCTACGGACAAAATCCGTCGCAACAACATATATTTAGCGACGGATCCGTAGCTAAAATACAAAAGGAAAAAATTGAATATATTAACGACGCAAAGTCAACGCCGTCGCTAAAGTTTATTCATTTAGCGACGGAATGCCGTCACTAAAAGTTTTGCCAAAAATCAAAATTATTCACCCCAATAATTTAGCGACGGAATCCATCGCTAAGAATTAAAAAAAATTACAACAAAATACATTAGCGACGGAATCCGTCGCTAAACTATTTAACATATTCTATTTAGCGACGGATTCCATCGCTAATGTATTTTCTATGATGATTTATTACCTAAAATGTAACAAATTGTACATATTTTTGAATATCTCAATAATTGAAATGTTAACTTATGTTAAGATGTTTTATTTAATAACATTTTAGTTAAAAAATAAGTTATTGTTAAAAACTCTTAATAACATATATGTTGCACATGATATATGATGTTATATATGTAATAAATCTTAAAACAT
>JAOVYX010000419.1:0-42327 GCA_035668315.1 Drosera spatulata
ATCTCATCATCAAACTTTAAATCCATACCTGTCAATTGATTGACAATACCCTGAAAATCATTCAGGTGCTCTACTACAGTGCGGTCGTCTCTAAACTGCAACTTCACTATCTTCCGCATCATGGAAACTTTATTCATCGCAGTCTTCCTCTGGTACATTGCCTCGAGCTTTTCCCATAGAGCAAAAGCATCGACGTCGTCGGCCACGTGCTAGAAGACACTTTGGTCGATATATTGTCTGATCACACCAACAGTTTTGCGCTACAGCAACGCCCAACCTTTCTCCTCTTTATCAGCGGGTTTCGTCTTGGTTACGATTGGCTCGTACAAATCCTTACAATAAAGGATATCCTCCATTATGAGCTTCCATATCGAATAGTTCGATGAGGTTAATCGGATCATACTACTAACGCTAGCTCCGTCTTCCATTTTAATTTGCCCAATAATTGGATCGCCCTCCGGTTAAATTAACCAGAGCTCTGATACTACTCTGTTGGAAAAAGTCAGTGTGAAATGCAGCGAAAATTGCTCATCACTTTTCCCTCGTCGTGCAATTAAAAAATGAGATAAATAAATACCCCAAAAATAAATAGAGTCGACACCAAAATTTTACGTGGAAAACCCCTTGAAAATAAGAGGATAAAAACAACGGGACCGTTGCGCTATGAAAATATCCACTAAAGAGAGATTACAAATATCGTCCTTAGACTGTCTAGGGGATTACAATCATCAGGATAACTCTCACTAATTTTTTTTTGACAGAATAAAAATATACCCGTAGAGGATGCCCCTCAATACCTCAAAGTGGGTAGTTTTTCCTAACTTTTCTGATGCTGTTTTTGTATTTGGTGTGTGATCCAAATTTTCTGTCACTTGATGCCTATTTATAGGAAACAGAAGATGTTGTTAGAAAAAATTTTGCTGCCTTGCTTTGCTGATGCCGCCTTCGTCCATTGAGCTCACGCATAACAGTGTGCGTCTCTTTTTTTTTTTTTTTTCGAATTCTCTCGTTTTGAGTGCGCCGCTTCCTCTCCTACTTTACATTTTAAAAGATGTAGGTGCTTCTCAAATTTTCTTCCTCTTGTTAGTGTATGATGTGAACCCCACAGAGGGAAACCCACTAGCAGAAATCAAAAGCAAAAAAGCAATTCTCCACTAGCACAATCGAATACGAACAATAGCAAAAATCCAATGAAGCCAACTGCGCTCCTTGATAACCTGGAACTCGTTCGTGGTCGGGTTCCATAACCCAAGCACAGATGATGTTCCTAAGCAAACAATTCCATAACACCATGTAAAGCTCCCAATAATGATCCCAACCAGAGGGCCTAGCGAGCTCAAATGTTGTTAATATATATATTAGTGGGTCTTCTATCTTCAATTCGAACTTTTGATAGAGTTGGTTTCTCGATATAGTATCAGAGTAGATCGTGATATGAGGTCACGAGTTTGATCCCTGCATCCCCCTATGGTTTATTTATGTGAATCTTATATATAGCACTTGATATGGGGTGATCCCATGCCCTGAGGGGGAATATTAAGATATATATTAATGGACCTTCTATCATCAATTCGAACTTTTAGTTGAGTTGGTTCTTTGACAAATGTTCTTTCTAGCTCGAAATCTCGGTACGAAAGAAGGGAAAGCGGCACCATGCCCTTCATCAGATAACCGTATGTCATGCCAGATGAGGATAAATGCTGAGCCTCAAAAGAAGGACTTCTGATGATAGATAACCATTGCTTACAGACGCAGGTGAATTGAATCACGGTTTTCACAGGTAACCTCAACAAGATGTCTAAGAGCAGATCTACAGACAGCTCATAATCATTACAGGGACGTATCTTCGCGAGGGGTCGGAGACCGTTGATGGAGTCTAGCACACCATCCATCAGGTCTGTACAGAACAAGGACCCGTTTACAGTTGATATGATCAAAACACATATAGTCTCTCGTTTGGTGAGAGTGCTAATGAGATATGTGTAACAACATACCGCGTACAAATTTTATCCTTAGATCCTCAATATGAGAATTGCATAAAAGGAAAATCAATGCATCAAAAAACGTATTCGAATCTCTCATGAGCTTGAATCACCTTGATACCTGCAACTCATAAACGACGACTGGATGGAGTGGATAGGATATTTCACTAGATTTTAAATTGCTTGATTTCTGAATTTTGAATATAGATATTTTAAAAATTTCATCAACTCAAAATCTCAATGCTGGATCTTATTTCTCAAGATTATCTGTGACATGTCACATATTCATCAAAGCTCCGATCTTCGAAAAGAACATATTTATCATATGAATATCTCGATATCAAAAAATCCCATAATAATATGTTTGTCCCAGAACTTAGGTTCCGTTTCTTAAGGATTCTATTTTCTGTTTTGATTTAACTGTCTAAAGAAACAGAAATATTTGACACTAATCTATATTTTTTAAACGGAATTAGAAAACTAAAATTAAAAGAAAAAAAAACGGTTTAAAATTATGTATTCTGATTGTTCCGAATAGAGTATTCGAAACTCTCCCCTTAAGTTTAACAAATGTTTGTTGGAAAAAAATTTTAAGCCCCTAACCCTATTTTTTTTTTAAAAAAAAATAAAGCATACATTTGACTTATGCAACACTGACTGAAAAATTATGTTATCTGCGGATCGATTAGGGCAATCGGGGGTCAATGGGTGAACGATGACGGAGATTCACAGCAGACAATCAGTAGATCTGCTCTGCAATGGTGAAGAAAGCGAAACCCTAGGAAAATTCCTGTCGAGATTTTTCAAAGGGAAATCAACTAGAACGATGACAGACGATTTGGTGAAAGAAGTGATCCTACCTATCTGTTCAAAAGTCAGCAGAAAGGAGAATGAGACGAAGGCTAGTTTGAACCTTTATAAAACCTCGTTAGATCTTATTTTTCTATTTGCACCATTATAAAATATAATTAAATATTTATATTTAATAATATTTTCATCATTTTTGAAAATACTTCCATCACCTCCTTCCTTCTCCTCTCTCATTCTCTTTCCTAAACTGCATTTATCATTAAAAAATATTTTTTCTTCATCGAATCTCATAAAAATTTAACATATACATAAATTCACGAGTCGACTTAAACCGTTCGTTATATTTTCGCACGAAGATAGTAATAAAATGATGTGATGCATTGTCAAAGAAGGAATGCTAAACTGATGAAAAACCGACGCAATGATCAGTAGTAATAAATCCTCGCTTGATGATGTTCGTGTTGAGACAACCTGTTACGGATCGGAAGAGAAAATAACGAAAAAATAAATCACACACACAATTTATGTAGAAAAACTCTCTAGGGGAAGAAAAATCCACGACACC
This sequence comes from Drosera spatulata, assembly GCA_035668315.1. Lineage (NCBI taxonomy): Eukaryota > Viridiplantae > Streptophyta > Magnoliopsida > Caryophyllales > Droseraceae > Drosera > Drosera spatulata. The sequence continues at coordinate 3,358 of JAOVYX010000419.1, forward strand.
GACGATCAAATTCACTATAGAGAAGAGAGTACAAGTGGAGTGTTTTTGCCGCTCACAGATGCACATACACACATATAGAAAACAGAAAACCCTATAAAATATAAATACAGGGCTTTGTCAAACACGTCGTGCCCGCGACTAACATAATGTCGCACCCGCAACCAAGGAATGTCGTGCCCGCGACCTGCTGGACCTCGAGATCTAGATCACATTCTCAACAAATCTCCCACTTGAGCCAGAACTGCCTCCATCATCCTCAACACATGAACTATCATCGGTGACACCTGTTACACTCACATAGCAAGTCCAGAAGAAACTTAACAGAACCTCAGTTTCTCCGTAGTAATTGATTTGGTCAACATTTCTGTCAGATTGTCTTTAGTGTGAACCTTCACCCAACTTAAAGACTACAATCTCTAGCTGATCTCTGATGAAATGATACCTCACGTCAATGTGTCTTGTGCACGAATAGTAAGCAGAATTCTTTGTCAAGTGAATGGCACTCTGACTGTCACAACGAAGCTTGCACTCAATATTCTTGTGACCAATTTCCGCCAACAACCCATTCAACCAAATCAGCTCTTTGCATGCCACAGTCAATGCCATGTACTCATATTCAGCCAATGCAATGTATACAGCCTCTACTTCCAAATCGTTTGAGGTCGCTTTCATTTATTTCCCAAAAGGATATATATAATGTATTGGAGTGTATTCTATTTTATTTCAACCCCAAATACCCCACCACGTATCAAACGTGATCATATATGCACCTTAAATGCTATATTTCTATGCGTATAGATATATATATCTCAAATACGCATTTAGGTTTACGGTTCGATGCACGAAATCGACGATTTCTTGGCTAGAAGGCTGTCACGGTCATGACTGACGCTGTGCAGCCAAAATTCCAGATTTTTTCTTCGTCACGGGCGCGACCCAAGATGCCGTGGCCGCGGCTGTTCTGCAGCCAGAACGTCCAAAAAACCTCTGTCCAACGCCACGGATCCCTCTATTCACACCATAACGCATCCAAATCATTGCATATACATCAAACACAGCGTAAACACATCCCACACATGCACGGACGTGCTTAAATAATGTGAACGAATAAAAGAGACGTCTCGGACGAGTGAGAACGCGTTTGATTTCCTTAAGCACATGATCACACGGATGGATCCGTTGACATCCCCTAATCGAGTTGCCGATGCTGATCCTCCCCTCCAGTTGCTGCTGCTGTTCCTCGTCTTGTTATCGTCGTGGTGATGATGAAAGTGGTGAATGTGTGATGATGAGATGATGGAGACGATAATGGTTATCGCGTTAGCCGAAGATTGGTGTTGATGATGATGGCACAGGCGGCGTTGCTGGAGAGTGTGAGTGATGGTGTGGTAGGTGGTGGTGGAGAAAGGTGACTGATGGTGGTTGAAATGTGAGTGCAGGGAAAAGAGAGGAAGAGTGGAAGAAAGTGAGGCGGGAAGTGGAGGTGGGTGAGTGAGTGGAAAATACCCTGTTTTGTCACACTATACGTCTCGTTCAGTCCATATTCATCCAATTTTCGTAATATTAATTCATCAATAATCTATTTGCCTCGATATATTTATGGGATTAAATCTCGTTCAGTATACGAAAATATGATCTCCCGAGTCATAATCCATTGTTTATGGGATTAAATCGATAGTCCTTACGCGCAATGTTTATAACGCTATAACGTTGTAACGTTATTCATTCGTAATGTTTATTGACGCGTTCAACCAATCATCCCATCGTCATATTTGATTTAATAATCATATATTTCCTTGGATTTAAATATATAACCTTTAAGCATAATTTATTTAAAAATCGTAACGTTATATATTCGTTTCTAAATTTCCAAAATTCTCGGGTATTACACCATTCAACATAATATATGTACCCGTGTAACACAGTGCAACATCTTTGGTACCTGCATGATACCTAAGAATCCACTTAACAGCGTTCCAGTGTTGAAAACCAGGATTTGACATGTACCTGCTAACAACTCCCACTGCTTGGGCAATGTCTGGCCTCGTACCTATCATTGCATACATCAAGCTGCCAACTGCAGATACATAAGGGACCTTCAGCATTTTCTCCCTCTCCTCGTCAGATTTTGATCTATCCCTCTTTGAAAGATTACTGAAGTGTCCCGTCAGAGGAGTAGACACAGACTTGACGTTCTCCATGTTGAACCTCTTCAACACCTTTGAGATGTACTCCCCTTGACACAGCTTCAGTTTCCTCTTCTCACGGTTCCTTTCAATTCTGAGACCCAAAATCTTCTTTACAGGACCCACATCCTTCATAACGAACTTCTTTGCCATACTGTTTTTCAACTTCTGAATTTTTGACATATCTGAATCTACAATCAACATGTCATCCACATACAAGAGAAAAATGATGAAAGAATTCTTGAAGTGTCTGAAATAACAATAGTGATCTTTGTGGTAGCGCTTGTAGCCAGTTCCAACCATGAAACTGTTAAACTTTTTGTACCACTGTCGCGGTGCCTGTTTCAAACCGTAGAGACTTTTCTTCAACTTGCACACAAGATGTTCTTTATCAGCCTCTACATAATCTTCTGGTTGACGTATATATAGATCCTCCTTCAAATCACCATGCAGGAAAGCAGTTTTCACATCTAACTGCTCTTAATGGAGATCTTTAGCAGCAACCAAACTCAGCACAGCTGTAATAGTAGACAACTTAACCACAGGAGAGAAAATATCGATAAAATCAATACCTTTCTTCTGTTGGAATCCCCTGACAACCAACCTGGCTTTATAACGTTGCGAACCATCAGGTTTCTACTTAATCTTATACACCCACTTATTATGAATCGCCTTCTTTCCAACTGGAAGCTCAGTCAATTCCCAAGTCTTATTCTCCATAAGCGACTTTATTTCGTCATTCATTGTTTTCTCCCACTCAATCATATCATCAACTTGTATGGCTTCATCATAGCAAACAGGTTCACCTTCATCAGTCAGCAAGAGGTAGTTAAGCAAACGAGAGTAGCGAACTGGTTCCTTAATAGTCCTCTTGGGACGTCCAGTAACAATGGATCTAGGTGGGATAGATGGTTTAGCTTCCCCATCTCTCTGTGTTGGAACGTGCTTCTCAAGACCTGCAGAAGAGTCATCAACCTCAAAATACTCAGGTTCTACTACCACACTCTTCTCAGCAACTCTGTTTTTATGAAGAACATTTTCATTAAAGACCACATCCTTATTTCTGATGACCTTCTTATCTTTTACGGCACCACAATCTGTACCATAGCTGTCATTACCATATCCCAAGAATGTGCAAATCTTGGACTTTGCATCCAACTTAGACCTACTAGCAGCATCAACATGAACATAGGAGATACGGCCAAAAACTCGCAGGTGTGATAAGTTTATCTCCTTTCCATTCCATGCCTCCCTAGGCAAACTGCAACCAATTGACACTGAAGGTCCCCTGTTGATCAGATTCACAGCAGTATTCATAGTCTCTGCCCAGAATATTTTCTACAAACCTGCATTGAGCCTCATACTCTTAGCACGTTCGACAATAGTTATGTTCATGCGTTCAGCCACACCATTCTGTTGAGGAGTACCTGGAATAGTTTTCACTCTTCTGATTCCATTCTCAGCACAATAATCCTCAAACTTCTTGCTATAATACTCACCGTCGTTTTTTGACTTTAAATACTTAAGCTGGAGACCTGTCTGATTCTCAACCAAACTCTTCCACTTCTTGAACGCATCAAATACATCAGATTTGATCTTCAAGAAGTAAACCTGGAGTTTCCGAGTAGAATCATCGATCAAGGTAACATCATAATTAGCACCAGAGATAGAAGATACCTCTGAGGGTCCCCAAACATCCGTGTGAACAAGCTCCAGCTTGTCTGTTTTCGGTGTCCTTATGCCCTTTGAGAAACTGACCTTTTTCTGCTTTCCAATCACACAGCTCTCGCAGAATGGTAAGTTCATAGCTAACAGACCATCCAACTTCTTCTTGATAATCATTGCCTTCATACCTTCCTCACTCATGTACCCCAGCCTTTGATGCCAAACAGAAACATCAATAGTTATAGAAACCACATTCACTCTATCGCTGCTTTCAGTCACATAAAGAGTGCCAACTCTTTTACCACATGCAACAACCAAAGCTCCTTTGCAGATCTTCCACTTCTCACTACCAAATATAGTAACACACTTCTCACTACCAAATGTAGTAACACAGCTATCATCTAACAACTGACTTACTAAAATCAGATTCTTAGCAAATCTAGGTATATGCCTAACCTGCTTCAAGCATAACTCTGTCCCATTGTCAAACCGGACCTGCACATCGCATGTCCTCACAATGTCACAAGGCTCATCATCGCCTCGGTACACTCTACCAAAGCTGCCCTATACATAATTCTTGAAGTACTCCTGGTATAAAGTAGCATGGAAAGATCCACCAGAGTCCAGAATCCAAGTATCATACTTGGAGTTGCATGACAAAACTAATGCTTCATCAGATGAATAAGATTCAGTAGTAATAGTGTTTATCGAACCTTTGGAAGTACTCTGTTCAGCTTACGTCTATTTCGGTGCTTTGCACTTAGCCCTTTTGTGGCCTTTCCTGCCATAATTCCAACAAACAGCTCTACCTTTAGAACTGCTCCTACCACGAGACTTGCCACAGTCTTTGCCTCTCTGATTGCCTTTCTTTAAAGTTCTACCCGTTGTCTCCATACTCAGGGCCCCATCAGCTTCTCCGTTAGCTAAGGTCTTCCTGCGTGTATCTTCATTGAGCAAGATACCAACTACATCCTCGAACTTCAAGGACTTCTTTCCGGAAGAATTACTCACAGTCATCACCAGGTTGTCCCAACTATTAGGTAGACTCGCTAAAATAGCCAATGCCAACACTTCATTATCAAAGACAATTTCCACAGACTCCAACTGAGTGACCACTGTATTGAAATCATTCAGATGCTCGTACATAGGTTTTCCTTCAGTCTTCTTCATGTGGAACAACCTCTTGATCAGAAAAATCTTGTTTGAAACTGAAGGCTTCTCGTACATCTTTGCAAGGGCCTCCATCACATCCTCTATAGTCTTCTTTTTAGAGATGTTGAAGGCTACGGACGAAGACAATGAGAGCCGAATTGTCCCTAGGGCTTTCCGGTCTAGAACCTCCCAATCCTTCTCCTCCATGCCATCAGGCTTATTCGCTTTACCACCTAAAGACAAATATAGATCCTTCTGATATAAGTAGTCCTTCATCTGCATCTTCGAACAACTAAAGTTCGACCCATCGAACTTCGCGATACGAAAATTTTCCTCATCCGTCATTGCTCCCACTTAAAGAAAGCACACAAAAGGAGAAAAAATTAGACCTTTATCAAGAATGATGCCCAAACCCAATCGCAAAACCCTGATCCACAATCTGAGATGTCCCGATGATCTAATCGGTAATCTGTCGGCTTCGATTTTTCAATCGGCTATCCGGATTATCCAATTAGGGTTTCCTTCTCGTCAATCCTTTCCACGAATCACTGCTCTGATATCAATTGTTGAGACAATCTGTTGCGGATCGGAAGAGAAAATAACGAAAAATCGAAATCACACACATAATTTATGTGGAAAAAGGGAAGAAAAACCCACGACACCGATGACCAAATTCACTATAGAGAAAAGAGTACAAAAGGAGTGTTTTTGCCACTCACGGTCACACAGATGCCCATACACACATATAAAAAACAGAAACCCCTATAAAATATAAATACATGGCTTCGTCAAACACGTCGTACCCGCGACCCAGAAATGTTGGGCCCGCGACCTACTGGACCTCGAGATCTGGATCACACTCTCAACAGTTCGTACTGAAAGAGAATATCAACAGCGTTTGCACTCGTATTGGTTATGCATTGGGTGAAAGGATGGCCCTCCGGATGAATTGGTTTTATGGCTCTAAACTTGTGGTGTTATGGAGTGCACATTTTGTTTTGAAGATAAGCAGCAGCAACAGAAGGTCAGGTAAGTTTCTGACATTTTATCAAAATAAATAAACTGTAAAGTTCAGATGTGTTAACGGTGGTGCGTGGCGGTGCCACAAATCAAACCGCGTAAAACTTTCGCGTCCTTCTCCGCGTGGATCTGAGTTTGATGCCGCATGCTGCTTAGTATAAGAGAGGATTGATAAAGGAGAAGAGGAGAACAAGTGAGACGCAAGGGAGAAGGAGAAATCAACAAAGAGAGGCAGAGAAGAGGAAGCCTGGAGGAAGAGGATTTGAGTGGGAGAAATAAGGAAAAGGAGTGGAGGTTACTATTCACAAATACACACAAAAATATATTGAGGGTTTAAGGGATTTGTTTTAGAGATTATTATCTCTATCCCTTATTGTGAGATTCTCAATATTTTGAGTGTAGCTCCTTTTATATTTTCTCATTTGGTTAGTGGATTCTTCGTCGTCGGCGACCGCCCGTGGTTTTTTCCGAAAAGGTTTTCACGTAAAAATCTTTGTCTCAATTTATTTTTGCGCACTTGTTATTGTTTGTGTTTATTATTAACCGACCCGTTTGTAACAAACTGGTATCAGAACTTGGAACGTTTCAATCCTTATTTCGTACACCGGATTCGCCCACGTAGGCTTAGGAAAGAACGTTGTTAAGTTTGGGACTTAAGTTATATTTTTTGCGGGTCAGTTTTCGTGTATTTTTTCCACAAAATTAATTTTTCCCCCGAGTGAACAGTACTCCGGTGAACAGTGTCAAACAGTGTTCCGGTGAACAGTGCTCCGTATAGCGAGCACGTATCCTCCATCTCAAGGCACATTCGATCCAGCAATCGAATCCTATACTCTTCCCATCGTGAAATTCTTGGTGAGCAATGGGTCACCATTGCTTCTCAACTGTTACCCGTATTTTGTCTTTAAGGATACTCCTAGACTCGGCATCAACTATGCTCTCTTCACGTCCCCTGGAGTCGTGGTTCAGGACGGGCCATATGGTTATCAGAACCTGTTATTCGCCATGGTGGATGCGGCCTACTCAGCGCTTGAGAAGGCGGGAGCAACAGAAGTGCCTATCGTGTTGTCTGAGACCGGCTGGCCCACAGAGGGGGATGTAGCAACGAGTGTCAGCAATGCGCAGACCTACAATAATAACTTGATCCAGAAAGTGAGCCAAGGGACTCCAAAGAGGCCCGGGCAGCCCATTGAGACTTGCATCTTTGACATGTTCGACGAGAACTTGAAGACTCCTGAACTTGAGAAGCATTGGGGTCTGTTTACACATGACGGGACTCCGAAATACTCTATTAATCTCCAATAGGGCTGAGCATTTCCGAGAAAATAGAAGATACTTTAATCTATCTTGTATTGTCTGTTATACACACAGCTTCATTGTAATAAAATGTTCAAAAAAGTGTCCTAATGTTTAGAAAGTTGAAGAACCATATGACCTTTGCCAGTATCCTCTCATACTAACTGACTTGTACGATGCATGAGCTTCAAATAACGTTTCATCCACGTGCACGCTGCTCAGGTATTGCTATTGGAAAAACCATAACACTTAATGGCAAGAGCTGTCAGAAAAAGATTTAACAAAAATTCCCATGAGCTATTGAGATAAGTATAGTCACCTTGGTAACATGACGATGTGTGTTACACCAGGTGTCGACTTCATACCATTATGACCACTCGCCGTGCAGAAGTCAGCGTAAAAGACTAACCCAGGCAATAGGCTGCGAGGAACTTCTCCTCTTGGGACGAGTAGCATCGCGACTTCGTCAACAATTTCAGGCGGCCTACATTTTCTAAGGAATCAAGTCAGATCTAGTTAAGCGTTCAAATATCCAGTTAGTTTCAACAGATTGCTTCGGCTACATATAGGCCTCGAAGATCTGTCATGCAAGATCAACCACATGGGTCACTTTCCTCGATTCTGCATGCGGTAAACCATGTCTTATAGTGGCAAATTGACTATCTCATATCGTTTAAGGCAGTTCTTTAATCTCGCCAAGCTCCTAATTTTCAACGTACAGATTATTTTTCACAGTACTTGAACCCACACCTAACTGGTAGAAATATGCTTAAGCATTATTCGCTTCTCGACATCCGAGTGAGTTGAAACAATATAGGTTTAGGCTAAGGACATCTCTATAGCATATGCATTAAATTGCGTATACAGAAGAAAGTCAGGAATCGGGAAGCAACAGGATTCTGCATACTTACATTAAACCAGAAGTTTTAGAGTTCCCCTACCCGGACGGCATGACACTGGTCCAGGTAAAATTAAGCTTGGATGGTCTCCGTTGATAAGTTCAAATCTGTGAAACCATTTTTGCACTTTAACTTTAATACGGCATTGTTATTCAGGGTTGTTCGCAAGCAGCTTGGAGCAATTGTCATCTAAGCGAAACCCGCCAGTTTCCTTTCTGCCATGCATGTCAGTTTAGACAAAGCATTGCAGGACAATCCATGCAATCAGATGGTTGATCTAGTTATCAACTGAATAGTAACGGTCGTGGCTTCCTACTGCTCACATATAAAAATTTGGATTCAGTCAACATGAATACTTGATTCCATGACTTGGTATTCTTTTCTTCAGTCTTGCCTTCCAATCTAGGAGTCCAAGCTATAGGGACAGGACTAATTATACCTAGGCATGTCCATTCACGTTGCTATATATGCATATGCTTCGTTGCTCATGTTCTGCAACTCCTTTGCAAAATCAGTTCCTCCTGCTTCGACAAGGACGGAGGTTTTGAAAAGAAAGATGGAGCTCCTTTCTCGTATATCCTCCAATGATGGAAGATATCCAATGGTGATCACTACCCTCATTGTTGGGCTTCTCATCTCTGACCTAACTAAAACAGGTACGCTGCATATTATATACTCCTACATCAGTCGACAAGAAAATACTATATCTACCTTACTAGTATCCCACAGTATTTTATCCTTTTCGCTTAGGTTGACCAGATTCATGACAGTGGTTCTTATCTGAATGTAACTACAGCTAATGCCATCGGGACTTGCTATGGGATGCTTGGGAACAACCTTCCATCACCGCAACGCGTAGTATCACAATACAACCAGTACAACATCAAAGGAATGAGAATCTATGGACCGGTACCAAGTCTCTCCGAGGCCCTTCAAGGCTCACCCATTGAAGTCATGGTCGGCGTCCCAAACGAGGACCTCCCAGGCATTGCCTCGAGCCAGAGCACAGCCGATTCTTGGGTCCAAAACAACATCAGGAATTATCCAGGCGTGAAATGGAAATACATATCAGCTGGAAATGAGATCAGACCTAACCTTGATAACGGAGGTGCTCAATATGCACGCTTTGTGCTTCCTGCCATGCAAAATTTACAAAATTCAGTGAACAAGTTTGGGCTAGGAATCAAGGTTTCTATTGCGCTTGAGACGGGGATTTGTATCAACACTTATCCTCCGTCACAGGGCCAGTTCGACCCCTCGATCAGCAACTACATCCTTCCCATTGTCAAGTTCCTGGTGTCCAACGGGTCGCCTTTGTTTCTCAATGCTTACCCCTACTTTGCCTACATATACACACCCAACATGGACATCAGATATGCTCTTTTCACTTCACCTAATGTGGTGGTGCAAGATGGTCAATATGGGTACCAGAACCTGTTTGATGCTATTGTTGATTCAGTATACTGGGCACTCGAGAAGGCGGGTGCTCGAGGGGTCCAGATTGTGGTAACGGAGACTGGTTGGCCTACAGCTGGTGACAAGGCGACGAGCATAGCTAATGCACAGACCTATAACAATAACTTGATTCAGCATGTCAAGAATGGGACGCCCAAGAGGCCCGGCCAGGCTATCGAGACATTCATTTTTGACATGTACAATGAAAACCTGAAGTCACCGGAACGTGAAAAGCATTGGGGACTTTTCAAGAGCACCGGCGCACAAAAATACCCGGTTAACTTCAACTGAGGTCTGAAGATTCAAGGACAAGAGAATAGAGCGACAAGCTACTCCGATTTATGTGATATCAACTATATGAACAGGAGAGTGAGCTATCTAAAAGCCAAAGTAGCCAAAAATATGTTGACTTTATGAATTATACTCTTGCGAAGCAAATATACTAATAACTGAAGTGACACAAGCAATTCTAGGGCAAATGGCCTATGAGAAACTTATGCTCATATATCAGAAAGTATTGTCCAAAGTAGTGTTTAAACGTCGGTGGCGCAATTCCCTTGGTGTGCTCATTGATCTCACCACCTTTGCCTTCGCAGATTCTGTCACAGCCATATAGCTAGGGAATGGAGAATGCGTCATCAATAGATTATCATCTCCACTTGATCTACGTCGTACATGACCATATGATCTTTTCCGATGAGAAGATGAAGAGCTCAACTCTTCTTCGTAATACCCCTTTGATGAATTTCTCTCTTTCAGCTTGAAACTCACATCCAACTCATGAACTCTTCTATGTGAGATGAAAATTGGTGACAAATCCTCTGGTTTATCACTTCTGTTCACATTGTCTTCTGTCCATTGATTAGCTAGATAGGCTAATGCCTGACTTCGGCATGGGCGTGGAAACAGTTCACCAAGCTGAGGGCACTCCCTCTCCTGAAAACGAATACCATTAGCATATGGAGAACGACCGCAATCAGATTAGTGGTAAGCCAGTTCGATAGAAGACATATTTGACAGGATCCAAGGATGGGATCTCTCCCGTAATTGAGTTATGGCCCTTAACTTTTTCTCTACACTTGCAAAGTAACCAATGATAATGGTTTCATCTCTTCCTAATGAAGTTTGTCAACCTGGTTTTAGACATTCTATGGTCAGTTAGAGGGTTGTCAATTGCCAAACAGCAGATAGCGCCAGCTGATGAAATGCAAGTTACCCGATGAGAAAACGAGTACCACTTGATGCGCTCCCTCCTAATGATGGCCTCTTTCTGTTTCAAAGATGCAGATTCCTCTTCTTCCTTTGATAGCATGCTGTCGTTCCATTGACGCCAGCTCTCAATGTGGTTGCCCTGCAACACTTTTTCTCAATCCTTTCAGAAAGAAAGGAATGAAATTAAAGGTTGCCTGATCACCTTAGAAAATGCACTTACCACTTTTTCCATATTCTCGCTTGTCCTGCTCCGATCTTTATTTTGTTCAACCTGTAGTGCTCCGAAAGGATAGTGCCTCGATTTGGCTGTCATTTGACGCCTTACAGATCTACCTCGAGCTATAGCTTGCAATCTCACTACTGCTTTCAGCGCTCTTAGTGCTTTCCTCGCCTGTTACACCAGATCGTCCACAATTTCACAAATACCGTTCAAAATGTGACCAAAGATCGCGAGTTAGAACTCTGCCATCCTATTCGTATTCACCACTAGTTGGTTCTTCAACCACTGATGTGAAAAAGCATGCAAAGGGACATGGTGAAGAACTTATAAGAAATGCTTACGAGATAAGCCCTGAAAGCGGATTGAATCTTCACAGCAGCTACAGCAAGTGCTTCCTTCTCCTTGAGTTGGTTATATAAAGAAGGTAAACCTGTTAGCTGGACAACCTGTGCTGCCACATGAGCAGCAACAACTGCTGCCTCAGCCGCTACTGCTGTAATTCTAGCAACATCCAGTGCATGCTTTCTCTGCTCTTCACTCACTTTGACCACTGTTCCTTCTAGTGCTGAACTTGTATGAAACTCATTGAAGCTAAGCCGGTCCAAGGCCCTCTTGGATCGTTTGGGTATTCCAGGATCTTGGTCGCCGAGACATAGATTCCTCAAATGAAAAGCCAACCAACTCTTCTTAGACATCACTAAGCAATACGATCGTCCCTAATTGCACGAAGGTGTCCTGCATCATTTAATAAGAGCTAGTGATAAATCCCTAATTTGTTTCAAGATTAACAGAGGCAGAACAATGCGAATACTGAACTCAGTGTCAACAGCTCTGTCATACAAAGGAATGTAGCAGAAGGGAATTCCGGATGAAAACTCATCCTGGAAGACAACTGTTTCACACAAACTCATGATCAAAGATCATGTCAGAACATTACCATAGTAGTACAATGTCTATGCGAATAAACACCGACTTCGATCTAGATGAAGATCTCACTTGCTTAGTCAGCTTATCAAGACCAATACCAATGAATCTCAGCGCTTCATCTAAATCTAGAGAATTTGAAAATTTGGTATGTCACCATGGACAGAACGAAAAGTAAGGGAAATTTGAATTTCATTTTCACCAAACAAAGAGCATAATACTCTTAACTGCACAGATATATTTAAGAGATGGATACATACCTATCAGAAAATGAAGCAACTCTGTGTTTATGATTCCAGTTCTCACTTCTCAGGATAGCTTCCATCCATGATTCATCTTCATAAGTTGTTCACAGAAAGTGACAAGCGAGGAAAAGGCGAAGGAAAGTAGACACCATGAGAACAATGACAAGACCACATAGATCGACCAACGCGACCTGGTTTGATATCATTGTTGAAAATATTACAAAGAACGCCAGGAAAAAAATAACGAAAACAGAACAGAGGAAACTAAAACAACATCCATCTCGAAAGTTTCGCCTAAACTTCACTTCGCACTGTACGGATTTCACCGTTCGTATATAAAATTACATCATAACAAATAGTAGGAGTTATGACCACACTGTCATGAGCATAAGCAGGAGATGAGAGTATAAGATAATGAAATTTGGGAGAGATATTTCAAAATAAGTTTCCCAGAAAAGAAACTGAATATATCACTTTTCGAGTTCTAGGTGATTCAAAACTTTGTGCCACAAGTATGAAAATAACAAAACATGAAGCAAAAATGTTGCCAAACAGCCCCCAAGTCTCTTTCTATTGATTGTTATAGCACATGAAATCACTGTCGAAGCAGCCATTGGCAGTTTTCCAACACTGTGTTCTGTGTTCAAAATTGAAAATATAGACCCTGAATTATTTAGAAACCAGCCTAACAAAAACAAACAATCCTAGCATTATGATTGAGACCTTTGAATTGATGAAAAGGGCAATGTGAAAATGCCTATGTGGGGTTTCGATGTATCCATGTTTCCTTTCACTCATTTGGCTGGCCTTGTAGTATTACTGTCACCAGGGTGTCCAACACTTCTCCTTGTCTACTACTCTACCTATCCTAATCATTCTGCCAAAAGCGCAACCAGAGAATACACGAACCGTTTAGTCATCTGCAATTCATATGGGTCTTCTTAGCAACAGTTACCATGTGCGTACGGTGATATCCACGGCTTCGACGCACGAAATGCCATTTGTGACTCAAGTTCACTATATGGTGTTCCCGATGTGAAGAACAGGATATCAGATAACCATGTACAACCGATCAGTTTACTTACCCACCATAGAAATCTCGTCATCTTTGCACCCAACAAGATTTGAACTCTTAGACCTCCTGCGTCGAGACAAGTTGATAAGATTAGTTAGCCGATCTTGACTAGTCCACATCAAGAATTTCAATCAACACATGTAGAACAAGAATTTTTTAAAAAAAAAATGTAAGAGTTGCAAACTCGGTAGTTAGTAGTACAACAGAAAAGCAACTGCAGAATCGCTATTGTTAGCACTACTCAGCATATGAACACAATCTGCGATACTAATATGAGCCATTTGCTGGCTACCGATGCAATGTCATTCCTTTATCAGCATGAACACAGAAAAAGCTTGTGTTGTTTTCTTCACCTTCACCACGGGTGAACAAATCATTCAAATTTGACAATGAAATCTGATGAAAGTTTATCAAACCTTATCTAATCTTAAACATCTTATAAAAGGGGTTACAGCTACAAAAAAGGAATATATTGGTACAAAAATGTCGTTCTAAATTAATTCCAAAATCCTCATCTAATATTATGACTGCTTTGTAAACGAGTCTGTAGCACTGTTGGCACTTCGAGCAATCCACCGAGAAATGGGCCGCCACAATTTCTGAAGAAGCCTTCGAGAGGAAGCCTCATATAAGGCTGTGTCTCTGGTGTGATGTGGAGCAAAAACCCTTTTATCTTCTATGGATCGTGGAAATATCATTTGTACCAACCGGCAAGGAACCAGCGCAGGAGGAAACAAAAGCAGCAAGCAAGAGCCTGCCAGTCAAAAAAGCTTCGATTCAGCCAATCAGCTTCAATTGTATTGTATGATACAATTAACGAATAAGAAGTAAGAAAGACAACAACCAGGACAAATTTAAGGCAGAGTTTGGTGTCATAGCTGTGGATGCCTTCTAAAGATAAAGCACAACGATCACGCCTGTTCTATGATAAGCTTGAGATTAAGTGATTTCCTCAACATGATATCATAGATCTCAAGATCTAAGTATGTTAGCCACATTCAATTAAGCACATGTAGAGAACACATACCACATGCATTGCCACGCCTAAGTCTAAAAGGTGAATTCACCTGAATGGACAAGCTTCTACAATAATACTCATGGAGTTCTACAATAATACTCGTGGAGCTTGTTGGTTCTCACACAATGTCAAAAATTCATTCATTACCAAGCTATGATGCCTTAAATTCACAACAGCCCAGGGATATGGCATTTTTCATTATAGCAGAAAATTTTTACAACAAATAAGCCTTGATGGAGACGATTAATGGTTTTTTCTGCTACATCTCTTTTACAGTACAGATGTATAGAGAAAAAGGTAGGGAGTGGGGGAAGGGGAATGTCAAATAGATAATTTTATTTGGATCACCTGGAAAACAAGAAGAGAAACACAAAGTGATTGTTCCGTCATCCGCCCAAATAATCTCAAGAAGAAGTTTACAAGTGTCCCATCATTTGTTCCAGTCAGTAGTCCTGTTTTGGGATCAAACCTGGAAAAAAAAACCCACAATTCTCAGATGATAGTTGAATACAAGACATGCAGCGTGCGATGTCTGATGGTTAAATATTTGAATAAGAGAAGCATTTACTTCGGGAGACGATGGCGTGGACAAGGAATTATGCCAGCAAGCTACACACAAAGTAACTCACATTAAATGGCCGTAAAGAGATCAATATTGAGAGATGGATGCAAAAAATTGCGCTCATACCTGGGGAAGTGATAAGAGGAAATTCAGAACTTGTGGAAGGAAAAAAATCAGAAGAGTTTCACTGCATTCAAGAAAGGTAACTTACATCAGCTGTGAAGTTGTTTTGTAGTGACGCATATGAAATTAAGGCATAAGCAACTGTGGTGTTGGGAGATAAAACTAGACACCACCAAAGTCTCTCTTTCAACTTTTTTTGGCGATAAAATCTAGCATGCAAATATGCAATCTTATTCACAGAGTAGTTTTTTGCAAGCAAGGTTTCTGAGAGGAAATTTTACATATGAAACCAACCCCCACCCTCTCCTCTCTCCCTCGCAAAGATACAACATGAAAGACCAATAATCCAAACAGAAGCCTCTATTTTTGACATGCATGTCAAGGGGAGAATCAGAAAAGCGTATTACAAGGACTCCTGACATCCAATAGAATATTTACATTACAGGACATGAAATATTGCAGGAACGTGTGGTATATTTGGGTCATGCAGATGGACCACAATGCAGTCTCACAGACTATTTCCACCAGAACTCTAACTTGTGAGCAAGCCAGTAAAGTTTAGGTCATTGAAATATATACAGCAATTGCCACTAAATTTTAGGTCGTTGAAATATATACAGAAATTACAGCAACAGGAAAAAAAACATCAAAACCTCAGCTTCTAACAGTCATGCAATCAGCATCTAATTTCTCCCCCATACACCCTGTTGCACACAGCACATTTGGACCTCAGTACAAAACTTGAACCCCTCAAATCGATAGAAAACACAAAACATAGTCTCGAAAGTAGCTTGAGTCAATTCTTGCACTCTGTACAGTATGCGAACACAGTATGAAGCAGAAGGACCATAGTTTAAGAAGCTGAGGTTATGTTCAAGTTTCATATAGTAAAAGTCCCATTGCAAGATTAGTGCATACTATGCATAGATTGTTAAGATGAGAAGTTCCAACTCTTCATCAAGAGTGTCTCTGGTATAAATTGCCCCGTAGATATGAACAAGCCGCAAGGCAATGGACATGCTATTGTAACAAGCTGTTTCAGAAAGCTCACCTGAAGTGGCCTAGAATGCCAACCACAGCCATGGTCATACCAGCAAAGTATGTGTATGTATCACCGACAAAAACTGAAGAAGGATACCTACATGAAAACATCACTGTGACCTTAAGAACAAGATCAAAGCAGGTATGTCATATCTCTCACAAGTCACAACAAACCCAAATTTACCAGTTATAAGAGAGTAACGCAAGAGAAGTTGCCAGCAAAGGTTGTGAAAGATAAATGGAGAATGCATGGGCTTGTTGATATTCAGGATCTTTAGATGCTCCAATTTGCACCACGTTATGTATCAGAATCTGCAAAGAAACACAAAATCATTAATAAAGAATTAGAGCTGCATTGGCAATGCAACACGCTTTATGCTTACAGCTGATGTGATAACAACTGTCTGACCAACTTCGAGGCCATTTAGACCAGCATGAATATTGACACAGTTTGTGCAAAATACAGCCAGAAGTCCCATGTATAATTTATACATCCAGCCTGATGATAGAACAACACAAAAAAAATTGACAAAATCAATCGGTGATGAATAGCTTAGTAAATTAAAAATCAAAGCTATCTGATAGAAGTCTATCATTTCTTGCAATCTGATAGCTATGAATTGCCCACTCTTAGCGAAAAAAACTTTTGCCCCAGACCCTGTTGTGAATAGTAGCGTACGACATCGAATTTAGTTTATGTGTTCTCCTAGAACTGACATGTGGCAGTATGGGTAATATCTTATTAACAAAGCACGTGTTTCGTAGATTGATATTTAGCCTGTATCCCCAGAGCAAAAAGGGCCATTCTCATCTAATGCAGGATAATGAGAAGAGAGGAATCCAGAATCCAAACAGTATCCCCCGTTCAAGAGATTTCACTTTCATTAGGAGCAAATACTGTATTCAGTTGGGAAGTTCAGATCATTACACTAATCTGTAAATTCAAGTGAGCCTGAGACCATGTCCTATCGTATGGAATTAAATTCACATGCAATTCTAACTGAAGCTCCCATTATCAAACCATAATAAATCAATGAATCGATTCATAAACCAAAAACAAGCAGTGATGCTAAAAGGAACTCATCTCCTACCCAGAGCTCGTGCTAGTGTATGCAAAAGAAAATTGACAGAAGAAACCAGCCTTTATACCACCCTGCACAGTTACAAGCAAAGTAAATATCATAATTTCACCAAAAGCGACTGGAACTTACCTAGATCCAGAATCTCTAACCCAACATAAGGAATAAGAGGTTTTGGGATAATAATGGTGGTATGTCCTGCATAGGCCATCAACAAGGGAAGTGCAGCAAATGATGGCAATAGCAATTTCCTGTACATGACCGACACTACCATATAAGGACCCATGCTTCTAGTCCCACGTAAAGATGAAAAATAGCTCTACAAAGATGTGGAAAATATTTAGAAAGAAACAATTAGCAAAGTGACTGGATTGCTTAACTACTCACACTCTCCAAGGGACGTCAAGAACATCGTCGACGAATCCAAGAAGCATCATAAAACAGATGGATGCCAATGCAGCATTGTACTCAACTAGCCACTGCAGACAAGAGCAAGCAATAAGGTTCAAGAATAAAATGCATTAATTGATTGTTAGCCGTACCTTAGTTTGAGAAACAAGTTTTAATCAAGTAGCCAGATGCAGTACAAAATACTCCTATCAAGGTATGCCAAACTAGTATATCAACTTCATCTAAACAGAAAGAAATTTTGAGAGTATACGGGATATACTTACATTTGAGTCCGCCGTGAAGTTAAAATATTGGAATAATATAGCCAAGACCAAGAAAACTATTCCAACAGCTATGCCCAATGATTCAGGTCTGTAACAGATCAGAAAACAAATACAAACATAAATTCCCAACTATGAAGAGATCAGCCAAATTTACAATGCGCCGATGGCAGAGCAAGCGAAGGTCACCAAGAGCTTGTTAGTGAACTTTAGACTGGAAATAACTTTTATAGTAGCTCGAGAGCACATTCACAAAGCAAATAATAAAAAGCCACCAATTTCAACCATATGATCAAACAGGAATGCTGTAAGAAAAAAAAAAAAGGACGCAAATTGTACATACATAAGTACCAACTTATGAACACGACACAGTTATTTCTGAAATCAAGAGAGAAATGTTACTAACAAGTGAGCTCAATACCACAAAGAAGCATAAAGATTATATTGTTGGTGTGTAGCTACCACACCAATGCATACTGATTCTAAAGTACGATTCAACAAAATTTAATCAATCGTACAACTCATGTGGCAGTAAAATCTCAATTCCAACTACCTTGCTCAAAACATAGGTCACCCAATCTACACACAACCCATACACCACCAAGATATAAGCTTTATCAATGTGCTTAAAATTTGAAGCTAGCACAAGCAAAGCAGCATGAAGAGTATGTTGCAGCTAGCACACCTCAGCACTCACATTCTAATTCCGAATCGAGCAGTCTCAATCCTGAAATACCAATTCTATCAAGTAGTCACTAAACCTCAATTCTGACTACCTTGCTCAAAACTGTGTCAACCAATCAACGCATAAAGCATATACAACGAAAACATCAACTTTCCAATGTGCATGCAATTCCTAAGTAGAACCTGACCACATTGGGGTGTGAAGAAAATATTGTAGGTAGCACACCGCCTTACACAATTCTAAGATATGATTCCACCAAAGTCGAACCCATCCCACAATTCCAGTTTTTCTAGCCACAGTAGAATCTCAATTCTCAGGCTCTTACTCATAAATACGCCATCAAACAATAAATGCAGACGCATATACGGCCAAGATATCAGCTTTCGTAATGTACACACAATCTGTCTAGGGGAAAAAAACTCAAATCCTAAACAACAAAACTAAAAACTCAACCATTAACAATATGAATATCTGCCGCCACTAAAACCCTGACCACCGCAATTGAGTCCAAAATACGATTCGACCCAAGTCGATCCTGTCGGAGAATACTAATCCTTCCAAGTCTCCAATAGAATCTCAATCCTAACTATCTTGCTCAAAACTACGCCGCCTCATCGATACACAAACCAATGCATATATGACCAAGATATCAGTTTTCCGGCGCAAAAACAATTTGTCAAAACAACACCTTAAATTACAAACACCACCTCTGAACTCAACCACTAACATTTCTGCTGCCACCAAAACCCTAACCACAAATTTCACTCAAACACACAAACTAATCCAATTCTCGATTCCAAAACCATATCCAGCACACTGATCCCCAAAACAACAGTCGAAACAACAAAAAACGAACCGAATAACATTTCAGAATCAATCTCACATCTTGATGTTGCCACCAGGAGTCCCCTTCTTATTAATATCAAACCCAAACAAGTTCCTCCTCAACACATACTTCGCCGCCAGCGGAATCAACTTCACGGTCATCAAAAACCCCCCCGCGCTCACCAACGCGTTTATCAGAATCGATCGCTTCAGCTCCGATTCGACTTCGTAATGAAAGAGCAGAAGATACAGATACGGAATCACGAAGATGAGAGACACCGTCACGATCTTCTTCCATTTCGACGCCGCGATCTCATGCTGCTCCGGTGAAGTCGCCGGAGGTGGAGTCGCCGGCGGAGTGGGGTCGGCGGCGGTGGCCGGGGGCGGTGGTTTCCGGCGAGTAGCCATTTTTTTTTATTTGGGGAAAATGAAGAATTGTTTTGGGGGTGAAGTGAGCGGATTTGTTAGGTTAATTTAATTTGTTAGTGTGATTTTTGGTTGAAAAAATGGAATTTTTGGTGAGTATGTAGAAAGAGTGGGAGAGGTATGATGAGTTCCATGGAGGGACCAATGAGAAGTTGCCAATGCAGCGATGAACCAATAGGAAAATTAGGCATTTTTCGATAAAGTCAACGTACATGAGTTGAAAAATATGTTTAATCTTATGTATCGTTTGGATGAATTCACGAGTTAAAGCATGTTACTACAAGAGACGTTCAAGTTCTTGGGTTCGAATCTTCGGATACTGAAGATGCGTACGAATTGATCCGGATATTTTCGTCATAAATAAAAAACAAAGTTAAAATTATTTGTTGAGTCTCTCAATGAAATTTTGACTTGAATTTCTTCTTTTTTTTAATTGATTTGTTTACATCATTGTTGTATTTTTTTGCAACTCAACTTATTCAACATGAGTTTTGTGGAGGCAAGGAGCTTAAAAAAAAACATCATTATGATTGCTCTTACACCTCTAGTTTAAGGATCCAAGTTCCACAATATCACACCCAACAGTATATCGCAATATCACAACATCACACCCGACAGCATATTCCAAAAATATTGCACCTCAAACTCAAACAGCAGGCATCATAACATATTGCTTCGTAGAAACAACAGGGTGATAACGTCTTAAGAATATAAGGATCGAAGAAATTGCTTGTCACGTCATCGAGTTGGTTTTGAATTACATTTACCCGAATTGGTTTGTCAGAAATTTAACTTCAGCTTTTGTCGAGGTTAGTTCATTTGTTGAACCAATCGAGTTGATTTGACCCAAAGCAATGGTCAATCTGACTCGTCTAAGCAAAATATGGATTGGGTTCGAATATATCGGAAAATTTTGATAGGAATTGACATTCATGAGAAGCACAATTCGATAAGATGGAAAACTCAAATTTACTGTGCAAGTACAAACAATGAACTTATTAGATGGTACACGGGTGAATAATCTACGGATGAACACAAAAACACTAAAAGAGAAGTATAGAATGTTTATTAACGTGTTACGTGTACTGTGTGCATAGACTAAACGGTATAAGAAACGACAGTTTCTTAGATATATCCACGGCTCATCGAACGAAGTAAAGTGGAGCGGATTCGGCTTGGATTAAAAGCAGCAGCATTCTTCACACACGAAGCAGCAGCAAAGCGCAGCCAGGCTACAAAACAGAATATATAGAAACATATGCAAATTCAAGTAAGTAATCAAAATTATCGTAAAATACTAATGATAATTTAAGTCATATACTTCAAGTTTGGGTTAACGACGTCTAATTTTATTTTTTCCTTTTAGGTCAA
This sequence comes from Drosera spatulata, assembly GCA_035668315.1. NCBI lineage: Eukaryota > Viridiplantae > Streptophyta > Magnoliopsida > Caryophyllales > Droseraceae > Drosera > Drosera spatulata. The sequence continues at coordinate 24,508 of JAOVYX010000419.1, forward strand.
TAAAACCAATAATGAAATTGGTTATTGAATAATAAAAAACTAATTATTGTATTTATTATATGACAGTGAGAATATAAATTACATCCTTCATCAGCGACTTTATAAAGATTGTTCGAGTTAATAATAAAAAAACTTACCATCCTTCAATGAATCCCTTTTCTCCTCTTGTGGTGGTTCCGGATCGACGAAACCATCCCTTCTTCTTCTTCTCGACCGCCATGGTTGGAGCATCGGAGCTAGGGTAACCGAGGGGTGGGAGCGAATCGTCGATGGTCTTTACCTTGGGCATGGTAGACAGTAGAGCTGCTGAGCTCCAAGTTACAGGTGTTTAGGGTTGTGAAATATTTTGAACAAATGAGAATGAGACTGAGTTTGTTATATGTTTGGGTTGGGAATCTCCCTTCGTTTTATAGAGGAAAATACAAACCGCGTTCGTATCTGAACAGAAGAAGCCAAACGCGTCATTTGCAAGTTCCTGTCGTTCTCTTATATATTTAAGATGAAGATAATGTATACTTATGAATGAAGTTAATGTTGCACAATTCTACTATCAAAAAAAAAAGGAAAACGAAAAAATTTTACATAATTCTGGCACATAACAAGTGGAATTTATCATATCTTGAAAAATTATTTTGTTTCAACTAGTGATTCGAGGAGGTGCTTCCTTGATCTCAGAAAATATGTTTCTGTTGTTTCCAAGTTAAGAAAATGAATCCATATCTGCAGTCAACACGGTGGGCCGGTGGCCGACCAAAAAAGAAAGAGTTAGGCATTTTTTTAGAAACTTTAGGACTACAAGAATTTAAAAGGTCAAAGGCTAAAGCATACAAAGAGAGAGGAAAACTCGAGGTTTTTCTAATAAAGAGCCCAAGCCCAATGCTTGTTGGGCCTCACTTTCAGTGGGTTATGGGTAAAGCCATCAAAACTGTCCAAAACTGTTGAGAAGATTTCTGATTTCATAATAGTTTAATGTTTGACAGTATTTATTAGATATTTTATAAAACATCGTTCAGCTACTGAACGATGCAAAACTGCCACACGAAGAAGTATTGGGATTTGTTGTATAGTACATAGAACTGAAATTAGCCAAAGGTACAATAAGAGTGAAGGAATATTTTTTACTCCATTTCACGGAGAAAAACTTCCTACGAAATGAAAATGAATATTTATTCCATCTCATATATTTTGTATTTTTTTTCTTACTTGATTATCCCGAATTATTTGTAAATTTTTTTCTTATTTGATTGTCCCGAATATTTACAAGATTTTCGTATTTGAAAAATTTCGTGTGATTAAAAAAAAATTATGTGATTGAAAATTAATACTGATAACAAAACTGATCTAACTATGAGCTTAATCTCTTCATCAACTGCTAATGTAATCATATAGATCAAAGTAGCATATCTTCAAGATGCTGTCGCCGTTGCATAACCACTTACTAAATCTCACAGCATACTATATCATAGCCGATCACTTTTATCGGTCGAGCCATCAGTTCTGATGGACGTGAATACCAACATGGAATCAAAACTCAATGCTAGAACATACATCATGTTTGTATGACAAACAAGCATAGAAGTGGAAGTACAGGTACCAACCCACACTACGAAAACCAGGAACACATTATATCGTTGTCAAACAAGATTACAGTCACAGTTGGAGGCCACACAACCTTCGGTACAGGTTAGACAGAAACAAAGACTTTGAAATTAGCCCAATTAACCACAAGTTTATTCCGAAAACTTTATAAAAGAATTGATCACATCCTCAATACGTTATAAAAGACCATCACATCATACAACTGAGTTTGTTCCTGCATCTATTCTTGTGTACATAAGACAAGGTTACAAACTGCCAAGGTATAATTGTACTCTCTACTGCTAACAGTATCGCAAGACAAGACTGAGAGCAGGGAATCCTACAATTCACCAATCTAATCCTGTATTCTTTCCGTTCTTCTCTTTTTCCCCGATTATTTTCTCAACGAAGATTTTCTCAAGTGATTCCCGATCAACAGGTCTCCCGACCCTGAAACTGGATCAATAGGCTGTAATCGAGAGAACTCAATCGAGGATGAGCAGAAAGAACATAAAATTATGGAGCTGTTTGTGCTTCGAGCTTAGATGATTGCCCAGAACTTCTTTCTACAAATCAACACTGGTTCCGTCTTCTTTTCTTTGTTCTCTAGCTGATAGGAGTTCACCTCCCAGAGATATTTCGGCGCCAATTCCTTTATTCTTGCAATAATCGACTCCGTGTCCCTTATGATCAGGAAACCCTACACGGAAACGGATATGATGGATATGAATATGCAACTGCCATATGAAGCAAGAAGCAAGCCCACGGAGTATTGTCCAAATGGCTAGAAGGATGAACATGAGACAACTAGCCTATCAAGAGTGACATGAATTCTCATGGATTTAAATACCTGAGGTCGCACAATACGATCCATCTCCAGCATGATATCCTCAACTAAGCAGCCTTGTCCACCGTCTTTGTAATGGGAGAAGACATAGTTAGCATGGAGGAGGTCGTATGTGCGGGGATATGTTGAGAAAGGCTCACACCTGAACCAAATTAGCATATACATCAGCTTAAATACAGTCTCCATGAGTTCAACGTTAGCAGTCGATCATCATCACGTCCAAAGAGATCGTGACTACTAGTTTTTAGAAGTAGAGAAAGGTCACAGTATCTTACCAATCATGAAACGCACCCATCAGGCCTCTGTTATAGATAGCCGGCAAAGTATTTTTCATGGTGGGAGGAACCATGTTCATAACCCAGACAGGATAAGAATTTAATGCCGCAGAAACTCCGCCACAAAAGGCATTCATGTCCATGACATTCCGTATCTCTGAACTGCTAACATTCATCAGTCTCCAGTAATCTTGAACTTGGTGTTGCCAGAACACAGTGTCAGCATCAAATATCTCTCGAGTAATACCTGTTCAAAGCATGCAGCCAAATGATATGTGCAGCTATTTCTCTAAACCAAGTTATACAACAGATAACTTGGTTCACGTGACTAACAACTGTCTTCTTATAAGGAGAACTGGATCACAACCACATGACTACCGATAATACCTGACAGGAACTTATCCTATTATATTAAGAAGACATGGTGGTGAACTCAAGTGAAGTATATTGTTTGTGTGCTGTCATGCTACTCACAAGAGCACCCTATCAGCTTGAAGCAAGGACAATGTTAACTGGTATACGGGGAGAAAGGCAACAATATTTGACTACTGGTCAATGCAGTCATATAACCATGGTCAGATTACTGCAGCCGTACATGCGACTACAATTCATGCATTCCAAGGCTAACGTTGCTTAATATGCTAAGTTGCTAATTAGACGTGACTATCAGGCATCAGCGAGAAGATATCCTTTATCTACAGCCTAATTTGCAGACCCACAGACAGTCTCTTGTCTCAATGCAACAACTTAGCCATGCGAGGAGGCATGGGAAAGTGTCTACAGGATACAATGACGGGCATGTAAGTTTAACCCACATGAGAGTGTTGGTTTGCTGGGAATAATGAAGTGTTCAGACCACCTTAGAGGACAGAAACAGAAGTAGCAAAGAAACTTTCATCCTTCCAATCATTGCTCAAAACTGATTCAAAATAAGCATCAACCAGGAACTGCTCGAAATGGACTTCAGACTATAGATGGAAAAGTCAAATGAGCTTTATAATTCGCATGAAATACTCCAAATAGCCACAAGACAGGATCAAGACAGAACAGCATGCGTTATCAAGCCTGACAGTTAGTTCTCATGCAATGCATGCAATGTTGCGTTCACTGTTGCAAAAGGGCCATGTTAATGCTACGACATCCTAAAGCATAGCAAAAACTCAAAAGTTACCATTCTATGTTACATGGAGACAGTGTGGGCATGGAGCATCCAAATCAACATCCTACTAAACTTGGATAAATGTTCAACTTGAACCTTCAAGACATCTGGGACTACCTAACTCTCCCTTCAAAATAACTTCTTCTATCAGTAATCACTAAAAATTCTAGATTTTTCCACAGAATTTCAAATTATCCTAAGCTGGAAAATGCAGCAAGCAAGCTCATAAGAATCTCAACCGTAACATGTTCAGATTATGTAGAAAACAGACCTATTCTGTTCAGAATCTCTGAATATACCGAAAGCCGCTCTGCTCTCGTGGGAAGTTGATGCAAATCTGATGGTCCACCATTCAATCTAACACAGTTCTTCAGTGGAGTATACCATGATGGTGCAGGATCATCACCCTCCGTATCACACGCTTGTATCAGCTCATGCTCTACATTTTGCTGGATGCACGACTGATCTCCAAGTTTAACCCAAATCGCCGTCTGAACTTTTTGAGCGATCAATTTCCAGCACATAGCAGAAGTCAAATTCATCAACTTGCTCCATATGACTGGATACTCTTTGTCTTTCCTGTAGGCTGGTGGAGCAGAGTAGACGAAATACCCCTTCGGTTTTAAAAGCCGATCAGCCTCTTTAAGTAGAATACCATCTACAAGCAGCAAATCACAAATCAAGATTGGCAACATCAGAATAACGGCCATGCTACTACTGTTCTTTTATTGTGTGTTAAAAATACTTTACTATTGTTTCTTTATCTCTCTCTTTTTCTAGCATAAATGCATAACCATGAACAGGTTTACAACTCTTGACATCCACCTTTGGTTGGGATTACATTATGCACCACACATCCGACATATACCCAAAAAAAAGTTCATGCAAACAGCAGTGAGATAACCAGGAACAAACTAACCGTTTTTTTATTGGCAACATCAGAATAACGGCCATGCTACTACTGTTCTTTTATTGTGTGTTAAAAATACTTTACTATTGTTTCTTTATCTCTCTCTTTTTCTAGCATAAATGCATAACCATGAACAGGTTTACAACTCTTGACATCCACCTTTGGTTGGGATTACATTATGCACCACACATCCGACATATACCCAAAAAAAAGTTCATGCAAACAGCAGTGAGATAACCAGGAACAAACTAACCGTTTTCATGCCAATCAACACGGCGTCTTGAACAATGAACCATCTCAAAAGAGCTAGAAGGATACGGAAGCTGTTTTTTGGATAAAGCAGCAAGCATTGCACTGATCCCTCGCTCTAGCGCAAACTGAATCTGATTTTCATGTCCATCTTTAGGAGCAAAAGACATTGTCTGTATGTCCAAAGGAAGTAGATAAGCTGAAAAGCTGGCAACTCCACAACCAACATCCAGAACCTGGACCACCCCTGCAGATCGCAGATCACCCGTCTCATTAGTTGCCATATTCCCTAACCTGAAAAGAAAATTAAGTGCAGCAATTAAAATCATTTCTACTCTTGGTTTTGGCTCTTACCCACAGACATGTTCCTAGCACATAGAATCTTCTAATTAATCCAAGTGCTTTCTCAGCAGTAGGCACATAGCGAGCAAAGGCCTACTAGCTTGGGTCAAATGAGATCCAGCACCAAGAGCTAGAAAAGTCAAAAGCCTTACAAGGAAATGAAATCAACCTAACATTTTCAAGTGTTAGACTACACAGGGAGGTGATGAATTTGACTCGAAATTTGAGGAGAGTAGAAGCTAATCTCATTATATGAATAGATTACTAGTTGCATTCATGCGACTCATACCAAATAAGAACTCTAGAAAGACTAGAATAGAAAAGTTTGAGAGATTCGGCCAAAATGCCAAAACTCCAAGTCAAGACTCAAGACTGCCGACCCATGACTTCTAAATGTGTTACCTTTGGATATACTCAGAAGCTCCGTTTTTGAAATGTGTACCACCACCAGGAAACCACCAAAACTCGTCCTTTGCATGCACCCAATTCTGTCCTCCTTTAACCTCGGCAAGATGTGTATGATTCACATTGGATTTCCAAACAAAATCTCTGCTAGTTGGCCATCTTATTGGCAGCTTATAATCTTTTGGAGGTGGCACCAAGCAGAATAAGCGCTTTTCAGGCGGCGGACAATGCCTCTCTAATTCTTCCTTCTTAGAAAAATCAAGGTCAGGCAGTTTTATTACAAATGAAGCATCGTGGCATGGGATGTACTCATTAAACTCTAATGGGCATACATCCATCCCAGTAGCCGGGATAACAGGAGAAGTTCTTCTGTAAGATTGAGATATTCTGTTTGTAAAAAATATCAAACCTGCAGGCTTATTTCAAGAGAACCAGTTAGACATAGGCAGAACCCAATGAACTAATAGCAAACTTTACAGCATATTAAACAGCCTGTCTAATCAATTGAAGATCAAATAGCACAAAGAGCTTGTGGATACATGGTTCCAGACTTGTAGCTACTAGAGATTTGAGGTACTAAAATGGTAAATAGTGGATTGAAACAAAATCAGCTCACCTCACAATTTGATCAAGCTGTTTTGAGAATAATTAATAACCCCCCAGTACTGCATAGTGTAGTCTCATTTGTAAATCTCTAGAGCAACAAATATGTAATGTACAGGAAAACCAAATGATCAAATGCATCTCCATTTTAGTAGTCGCTTAGGCATCAGACACTTGTTACTCATTCAATCAGAAGAGGAACTAACAGAACTGAGAATTTCTCATTGATCTAGCCAGTCTCGTGCCTCAAAATACAATGAAATAGATATGATCCCTAATCCTTTTCATACAATCAAGACAAGAACCTCAAGCACAATGGACACGGAGCTTGTCCTTCGAATTCTCTACTTCAATGTTCATCATCCAAAATGGCACAGCCTATGAATTTTGTAGTCTGGTGTCGAACTCCTTGACACTACATTTGCTCCAAACCACCCTCAAATCTACTAAAATCACCCTACCTAGTATTCATTTTGTTGCCACATTCTCCATTCCCCTTGCATTTCACATGTGAGGGGGAAAAACTGAGAAACTCATGTATTCACAAGTAGCAATTCAGGTATCCAAATCCCACAGATTATATTTAATAATGGAAACAAGTCTAAATCAAAAACTAAACACCAACTTGATTCTATGAAATGTGCATTCATTCAATTCTTTTCAACATGCACACAAGCCCACAATGCACTCATCGAAGAAGAAAAGGATAAAAACAAAACCCAATTGATCCCATCAAAAAAATCCGGAACTTTCTTCGTTCTTTAAGGAAAGAAAATCAAATCACCAGCAGAGGAATTGGAATTGGAATTCGAACTCAGATTCGAAATCGTTTTCGTTTGAGAGAGATCATCCAAGAGAGGAGCGTTGGTGGCGCCGAAGAGGGTGCCGGCGTAGAAGGACACGCCCATGATGAGAAGGGCGAGCATCACAATCTGCCCTAATTTCGAATCCACCATTCCCCACATCATCTCTCTCCCTCGCACGATTCCACAGTCGCCTCTCGTCACCGACACTCCCTGAACCCCACTCTTTGTGTGTTTCGGGATTGGAATTAGTGGGAATTCAGAGTGATGTGCAGTGATTCGCCATTGATGGATGCGATCTATGTGCTTGTACTCCCTCTGTCCATGAGGTACACATGTTTTTCTATCAGGATGTTACTAAAATATAATTAATATTAATTTTTTTATGTTAAAAAAATATCAAAATAAATTATTATTTTTTTTATAAATTCATCATTTTTTTTCTTTTATTTTTTTAAAGTTCATTTACATCTAACTATCACTAAAAAAATTATTTATTAAATTTTATAAAAATTCAATACATATAAATTCATATATTGAATTAAATCATTTATTATATTTTAAAACAAAGATAATATAAGATTTTGAACGCAAAGGCAAAACCGGACAGGCTGTGATATGATTCTTTGCTCACCAGGAGCGTCCAAGGATGATTAGCATTAGTTGCTCACTTATCACAATGACATAATTTAGGATCTATTTTGGTGTTTTCTTCGTCTCATTTTAAGTGTAATTGTTTGATTTGATATATAATTTTATATATATTTGATTTTTTATGAAAATTGATGAGTGTGAGGTATAAACGATGTTTAGGAAAGAGAATGAAAAAGAAAAAGTAAAGAAATGATGGGTAGTTTGATTATATAATTTAAATTTATTATCAAATAAGGAAATAATAAAAATGTTGTATTCACAATGTGATTAATTGAAAAAAAAATGTTTGTAAATAAATTGGGATGAAGGAAGTATTATTTTTTTTTTTCATATTTTTTGTTTTCGTGTTTTCTATTTTCATTTCATTTGTATGATTTTTGTTTTCGATTTTTTTCAAATGGGTGAAATAAAGATAGAAAAAAAAACCAATAAAAATGGTTTTTTGTTTTTATTTTATGTTTCATTTGAGTATAATACACAATATTTTATTTACACTGAATCATTTTATTATTTTATAAACGGATTTTGAGTTTGATTATTAATTTTCTATATCAGTTTTGTCTTTTTTTATTTTGAACAATAATATCAAAAAGCCTCTTAATTAGTGTTTTTTTTTTCTAGGACTAATGTGTCATTTCATTTTAAGTAGCAAATTAGTCGTCCCAAGATTAGATGTTCTTTTTTTTCTAATTCAAAATTCTCTCTAAAACATTCTTAAAAGATAAATTAATTAAGTATTATTTCGGTCCCATAATAAATATTCCCTTCGTCTCACTATTTTTGCCTTTTTTTACTTTATATGTGTGTCGATATAAAGTTTGACACGTGTATAATTACTATCAAACATAGTTATAAATTTATTGTGAAACATCAATAATAGTGTAAATTACGTATTTCAACCTTTACATGTTGCAGAAGGACTAAACGTAATTTCATATGAAAATAAGACATATATTCATGCGTATATAAAAGTACAAAATACGTATATGTTGTAAAATATGTAGAATGGATGGAGTATAACACTTATCTTTTTTTGATGTCTCATAATAATTGAAACACTACCCTATTTGAAAATTTTTTATCTGAAAAATTCAAAATCAATCAAACTCAAATACAATATACCCATTATATTTTTTTTTAATCAACACACATATAAAATCTGGTGTCGGTCAATTTGTTGTATTTATTGTGGGACGGAGAGTGTATATTTTATGTTTTTTCCGTCCTATATATTTTACAACATGTACGTATTTTGCACTATTATACATGCATGAATACATGTCTCATTTTCATATCAAATCACATGTGATCGTTCTATAACATGTATTAGGTTGAAGTACATAATTTACACAATCATTGATGTTTCACTATAAATTTATAAAAAATCTACATTTGATCGTCGTTGCAAGCTTATCAAATTTTACATCAACGTCTGTCGGATCAAAATGATGCAAAATAAGTGGTACGGAAGGAAGAAATCTAATACACATAAAATATTCCCTTCGTCCTAAAATAAATATAACACATACTTTTTTAAAAAAAATACTATAATAATTATAACAGTTTCTATTTGAAACTATTTTTTTTCCTCAAAAATATCTAAACCTCTTGATTTTATGTTTTATATTACATGAACTCATTACATTAATATTTTCTCTTTCTATTTTGTTTTTCCTTTCTCCTTCCTTTCATATACACATGAATATCTTGTCAAGAGGTAAACTGTTACTAGTATCATTGTCAAAGTAAACAAACCGGAGTCACAGAGAAAGCAAACCCAATTCGTCTCCTCAACTGGTATCTTCTCAATCTTCATCACTGCCTCACAGCATTCTCACACGCCACCTCCACGTAGTGTTGTCAAAATACGGCCCGGTCCGTCCGTGTCGGATCCAGGCCTGGCCCGGCCCAGTGGATGTTGGACGGGCTTTTCGAAGCCCGGCCCATGGACAAGGGCCGGATCGGATACCGGTTTTGAACTTGTCTTGTCCGGCCTGTCCGATCCGACCATGATCTGGACTTGATCCGGCCCGATGGACGGACGGTCCGTCGGATGGATTTTTGCCCGGTCCATGAAAAATATAAAGAATATGAAATATATAGAGAAAACTGGTGATATTTATCAGAAAACGTTGACGTTTTCTATGTATTCATTTGGTTATTTTTGTCCGGTATGTACTCAAAGTTTTTGACAAACCGTTGACGTTTTTCCTAAAACCGATGACGGTTGTCTAAAACCTTTGACGTTTTAAGAGAAACCGTTGACGTTTTTTGTGAATATGAAAAACACTGCTCTCAGTGTTTTTTAGAGTAAAAAAACGTTGCCGTTTTTCAGGGATTGGTCACGGTTTTTTGGTTTGTAGGCAAAAAACAGAACGTGCTTCATAGAGTATCTGTAATGTCTCGATTTTCAAATCCTTTTCTGAAAATCCTCGTGGCATTACTACCGCCAGGGTCCAACAAATCCTAATCAGGCAATTCAACTTAACCGGGTTTATAATAAGTACTAAATAAAATTATACTTAAAGCATCATCATACTCAATCCACAAGTTTACTTAAACATTATACAGATACGCGACGGAATGTTAAAATATTGTCTCAAACATATTTATTACAAACATGATCATAACTTAATCAATATCCATCTTCATTTCTTGCACCTGAAAAGAAGAAAAAATAGAGAAACAAAAGAAACGCAACACCGTGAGTTATACGAGCTCAGTAACGTACCGGCCCCCTCTTCAGAGGAAGCACAAAAAGAGAGGAAAGAAAGAAGAATCTCTTCGGATACTGCAACATAGTCACTCATGCAAATAAGTAAACACGACAGACCATAGATACCTTCTTGTTAACATTGTGACATTGGTCAAACATGTAAATCCATAGCTTCTTCGAGAAGCTTAAAGTCCGGGATCACTCGAAACAGGAGATCAACCGGTAACGACGTCCAAGGGTCTCCTGCAGCGAGATACCCCACAACCTGATAACCTCACAGGGTTATCTTACCCAAGTCACAGTGTAACAACTCAGTAGGATTAACAAACTCGGTGTTTAACCTCATCTCTCATGAATTCATTCCTGCACAGAGTTGTTTACTTTATACCATATGAAAACAGTTTACGTCTTAGTTCCTGCATGGTATATATACGATACGTTCGTTACTACATACTTCTTTCACATATTTCGTTATTTCTACATATTCATGTGTATTATACGTTCATAAATACGTCTACTACGTCATTACGTATTCTTACGTACATTTCGTTATTTTCTCGTATTTACGTATATCGCACAAATACGTAAACTTCTATATACTTTTATTCAACTTTGTATTCTTGGCTTTTTATACAATCAAACGCGTACCTTTTTATAGTTTATTGTCTAAATACTGTATTTTAGTAGACATAAAGGGTATACGGCTTGATACGATGCATAAATACATTGAAAATTAATTTCCTAGAAAGGCTGAGAGGCGTCGCGGCCCCGACTGAATTCAGGCAGTGGCCTGACAGGATTTTTCCCAGATTTTCATGCCTAACTTCGAACGCGCATAACTTCTTCGTTTCTTAATCAAATTGAGTGATTCTTGATTCATTGAAAACCTCAAGAAGTCCTCTATAATTTTGTTCCAAGACTCATTTGTTGAATCAGCCTCTAATTGGGGTAAAAATATATTCTAATATCGAACATCAAAGCTATCCAAGTGCATTTCGGTAGGAAGGGAAAGCTCAGTCCTCGATACATTGGGCCATTTCAAATTCTGAAAAGTGTTGGTGCAGTAGCGTATCAGTTAGCTTTGGCAGCTGATCTGTCTACGGTGCATCTAGTATCATCTAGTATGATCCCGTGCAATCAACTGAGAGGTTGACATACGAGGAGCGTCCTTAAGAAATCCTCGATCGTCGCTTCAAGGTATTGAAGAATAAAACAATAGCATTGGTGAAAGTGCTCTGAGCAAATCATCTGACTTTAGAGGCAACCTGGTAAGTTGAAGAAACGATGCGAGAGCATTATCCGTATTTGTTTGACTCTTAGAGCACTCGACTCATGTTTCGGGGACGAAACATCCTAAGGTGGGGAGGATGTAAAGCCCCAGAAAATTAAGATCACATAAATGTAAAAATTATGATCAAATAATATTTCGTATATTAATAAACGTAATAAAATATGCGTTTCTTCGTTTATAATAAATTGAAAGAGAGAAACGAATCTTACCATAAAAAAAACCGAATGAGAAGAACTAAAAGTTTTTGCAATTTTCGCTAAGTGTTCAAGAACTAAATGAGAAGAAGAGTAATAAATACCGAATAAGTCATTTGTTGTAACATAAAAAACTCTTAATATGTTCATCAAACCTTTCAAAACATACTAACATTCTTTGTTTGGTCTTCCCTTGGGTCATTCATACCTCAAGAATTCAGTATATATCTCCTTGAACTCAATAGCTCGCTCCAACATAAAAAAAGTCGAGTTCCATCGATGTTGGACGTCTAGAATTGGTTTCTTGTACGGCACATTCATTGTGCGACACCTCCCCTTGAATGTCTGTAATCTTTTTTTACCACTATTTGCAAACAATAGAATATTTCGTACACATTGAACATATGAAGCCAAAAAGATTATATCACCCAATCCATTTTTCACAATCAAGTTAATCATATGACACACATATCTAATATGAAACAAAATGCCATCACAAATGGGCCTCAATTACAACTTCAAATCATACACCGCATCATTATTGTTAGAAACGTTATCAAATGAAATACATAAGATTTTATTGACAATTTTGAATTCACGAAATATACTCATGATCACTTCATAGATTTCGACGTATGTATGTGGATATGCAAACAATCTAAATGCAATGATACGTTTGTTAATAGTGAAATCATCATCAATCCAATGTGCGGTAACACATATATATGATATAGAAAAACTAATAGTCCATATATCGGATGTCAATGAAATACTATCTTCAAATGCTTCAAAAAACTTAATCAAGACCTTCCTCTCTTCCACGTAATGCCGCAATGCATCACTTCTAATAGTGTTCCTATGATTTCTTTCGTAAAGTGGTTGTAATCCGTTTTGTACATATCTAGTAAATTTTGGATTATCGATAAAACTCCAAGGTAATTCATTATGAACAATAAACTCGGTCAAATACTCACGTTGCTTTTTTTGATCATAATTCCATAAACCACCTTGTTTATTCAATTGTAATTGACCTTTCTCAACATTAACTTTACTAACGGGACAATTCGGCCAATGCTTATTTAAGTGACTGTTATATTTGTTCACGGTGAATATCTTATCATAATTTTTACATTTATCCTTTCACAACCTACTATATTTTAAAATCTTATCAAAATATAACCAACATTGTGATTATTTCCTTCCCGTAGAAACACTAGGTGCATTAGACATTTCTATTTCTAACGAAGGTTGGGATTTCGGATCAATAGGGGGTGGAACCGTGGATTAGACATTTAAGTCCTCGAGGATAAATCTCTCCTCATTATTTGAGGTGTTAAAAGCATGTCGGTCATCATCAAAAGGATGGAATGAAGATGCCATTGTATAAATTTTACGTAAAAAAGTATTCAAACAATGAAACAAAGATCTTATTAAACACCAAAGTCCCTGTGCCGGTTATTGGATTTTGTATCCTTCAAGAGTTAGTTTTGACACTTCTTCAATCCGGTTTGATGGCACAACTTCAAGACTTCTTGATCACAAGTAAATGAGATGTATTTTGTGAACTTTAGGATTATGACGAAAGTAATGAAGAAATGAGATTTTTTTTTTGATGAATATGAAGTAGACAATGAATGATTTGCTTGGAATGTGTAGTTGTTATTGATTGAATGAAACTTTATTTATAGAATAGCATGACTACATTTAATGGACATATATGCCCCTAAATATAGCCGTTATATAGTTGTTGGAAGGAATATTTTGATCATTTTTTTTGAAAAGAGTCGTTGGGAATTAACTTTCACATCAAAATTCCGTTCACGTTTTTCCAGAAACGTGAATGATAATTATAAAATCGTCATCGGTTTATCTAAAAACATCAACGTTTTTAACAAAGAAAAAAACCTTCTCTCAACCCTTGGAAACCGGTGACGGTTTCAGAAAATCGTCACCGATTTTCTCAGATATGAAATACCATCCTTTCTATCCTGATTATTATGCATAGAAAAAACATAAAAAATGTTGACGTTTTTCAAAAAAGTCATCGATTTCTACTAACGGCTCTTTTTTTCAAAAGGGATTATTGTTGATCGGATCAAGTCCGACCCGTCCGATCAACCGAAAGCCCGGACCATGGGTCAAGCTGGAGTGGGATCCACCGGGGACAAAACCCATGAGGCCGGTCCGACCAAGATCCACAGGCCGGGACAGCCCGTTCGAACAACCGTGCCGGCCCAGTATTTTGACAACCCTACCTCCATGTCCTCACACGCCACCTCACCCCTAGCCCTCTCCGCACACCTTCTCCTCACCCATCATCTAACCATAAAGCAATTCCACGCCCATCCCATTATTGCCTCACGTGGGTCTCCCTCAATCGCCTCGAAGATACACTCCCAATTCGATGAAATTGGGAGCGCTGTGGCATTGGCGAGGAGAATGGAGGCGAGGGGAGCGAAGGAGTTCAATTGGGTCATGAGAAGGTGTCTCGAATCGGGGTTCTGTGAATCGGTTTTTGATGTTTATAAGAGGATGAGGATGCTATGTGTTGGGCTTGATGGGTACACGTTGCCGTTGATGAATCAGGCTGTGATGAGAGTTGGGGGGGGTGGGTGAAGGGATGATGATTCATTGTGTTGGGATTGAGATGGGTTTTGGGTCGGATGCGTATTTTGGGAATACTTTGATCGAGGTCTATGCGGGGTTTGGTGCGACTAGGCTTGCGTATAGGTGTTCGATGAAATGCCGGAGAGGGATTTGGTGTCTTGGACTTCGATGATTGGAGGGTTTGTGAGGGTGGGAGATGGACTTGGTGCGTTCGGGTTGTGGAATGAGATGAGGGTGATGGGATTGGAGCCCAATGCGGTGACTATGATCGCGATGTTGCAGGCGTGTTGTTGTGATTGGAGCGTGGGGGAGCATGGAAAATTAGTTCATGGATACATGGTCAAGAAAGGGTTTGTGAATGATCAGTTGGTTAAAAACTCGCTTCTGAAGATGTATGCGGATGTGTATGAGGTTGAGGATGTCGAAGCACTTTATGCTGAGAATGAGAGAAGCGATGTTGTTGCGTTGAATATTTTACTTTCTTGCTACAACTCGCAAGGAGATACTGAAGCTGTACTCGAGTGGTTTGGCGAAATGCAGGGTGAAATTAGTCCTAGCAAGGAGACGCTAACCCTGGTTGCTTCGTCGCTATCCAAGTACTCCAGTACTCGACAGGGTCAGCAGTTGCATTGTTTTGCTGTAAAAAGCGGAATCTGTGACCATGTTTTGCGGACTTCATTATCAACTATGTATGCTAAGTGTGGTGATTTGGGTGCATCGGTTCAGCTTTTTGAAGAAATCCCGCATAAGAGTTCCGTCACATGGAGCTCATTGATGTCCGCGTATGTGGATCATGGACATCATGAGAAAGCAGTGGAAATGTTCAATCGAATTCAATTGTCGACGAGATTCAAGGCAGGGGTTGACATTTTAACAACTCTCATAGATACATATGCGGATTTGGGAGCTCTACGCATGGGAAAGGTAGTTCATGGTTACTACATCAGGAACTTAGCCTCCACTAATACAGAATCCAACTCTATCTTAGAGACTTCCATCATAAATATGTACTTCAAATGTGGACATATGTCCTCCTCTGCTTGACATTGTTTCGACGTGATGATCAAGAAAGACATCATCGCTTGGAGCTCAATGATTGAGGGGTTCGGAACCCACAGTCTTGGTCTCGAGGCCATTAGCCTATTCGACCAAATGCGACCAAATGCTGGAAGAAGGAATCAAACCCAACGGGATCACCTTTTTGAGCTTGCTATCTGCTTGTAGCCACTCCGGTCTCACTGTAGAGGGTCTTCATTTCCTGTACCTCATGAGACCGAGATTTGGTATTGATCCTGATGTACTTCACTACACGTGCATGGTTGACCTGTTGGGTCAGTCCGGACAGCTCACACAGGCCCTTGCATTATGCTTCAAGATGTTGGCATGCCCTGACAGCAGAACCTGGGGCTCACTCCTTGCAGCACCCAGGACATCTGATCATAGGAAGATCGGCGAGTATGCAGCTAAGAGGCTTTTGGAGTTGGAACAGGAAACCGTGGGATACCATGTAGTATTGAGCACATGCAAGCTAGTGCCGAGCATTGGGCCGATGTGGAAGCGTTAAGAGGAGTAGTAGCGAGTGATATGAATGGGAAGAAAACGCCTGGATGGAGCTACATTGAGGTAGATAGGGAAATCGAAGGCTTTGTTGCTGGAGATAGAACGCACCCTCAGACTGATGAGGTTTACCAGGTGTTGCAATTCTTGACGATGCAAATGCATGATACTGGCTTGTCGTGAACAACTAATTTTTGAGGTAGTTCGTTCCTTTGTCTAGAATGCTATAAAATGGCCTTCATATCATGTTGTAAGATGTATAGATCTCGTAGGTTCATATTATGTATAGATCTTCTCTTAGGATATCAAAAGTATCCTCAGTTGTTTACTGGTTCCCATTTTCCAAATGGATGAAATGAAAACAAAAATTAAAATAGAAAAACGGTTTTTTTTTTTTGTTTATGTTTTTTGTTTCATCGGTATTCAAGAAGTCCTTCGTGAAAATTCATGTATTTTGTAGAGTGGTTTCCCTTTTTCTTCGTTACTGTTTTGTGTTTTCGTTATTGTTTTTCATAATTTTAAATAGTGATATCAAATAGCACCGTAATTGCAAATTCAAGTTTAATATGTCTCATTTGCTGCCTTTTCCCCTCGTACATTTATCGTCACATCTCCAAGCATTTGGCTTCAGTCAATGCTGCTGAGGCCGAGGATGCCAATGAGGTTGAGGAGAACGATGAGCCTGATGAGGCCAGTGATATTGGGAAGGCTAATAAGACCGCTCAGATTGATGAGGCCGGGAACGGTGAAACTACTGGATTTAGGATCCTCGGGATGAATATGGATGGAATTCCTGGGAAGGTGAGTAGCCTGTGGAACGAATCTGTGTTCCTAGGGTGGAGCAGGTCTTTCGCTGTCGAGGCTGATAGATGCAGATGGCAAGCAAACTGTGTATACTTCATTGAGGATTCAAAGGGAGTTTCGCAGGAAGCTGAAGAAGCTCAATACTTCTGTACTTTTGATATGGAAAGCAATGTGACAAAAACATTACAACTTGAACAAACCTTTAACGTAGCGCCTGAAGTATACTCGATCTAGCTCGTGTGTAGGAAGTCTACACATTCACAAACTGCACAAGTCTCGTGCTACAATCATGTTATACAATAGTTAACGCTCATGACGACAAGGAGCCAGTGCCACAGCCAATGTTTCCAATGACGGTCCATCGCCCAGGTGACCAGGTGTATTAATATACTGTGATGGCAAAAGGTTCATCGAGCTTTTGTCTCAAGGATCAGTTATTTCCTTGTTCTCTAAATTTTCAACAGATACGTCACAAACTGCATCCTTTACATGGTCTCTCGGCGAGACACCATCATCGTCTGAGTCAGAGCCTGAGCTGGCATCTACTTCCTCCGGGCACTCCAGCTGCACGCACTCGGCTGGTGGACTAAGAAAAGCTTCAAAACTTCCAGAAGCTGCATTTCTGGTTGAAGAAACCGGCAAAACTTCCTTATTGTCGATGCTCAAAACAATCTCGCCGGCTGCCCTCTCGGATTGCAGAGAGTCTCCCTCAGCAGCCGTGACGATGGGAACATTTGCGACCGCCCCACTGCTTGTATCTCTTTGATCAAATTCCACATTCTCGGAGCTACTGTCAAGTGTTGAATGGTCTCTGGCTACTGCCTGC